>JAUPFN010000055.1:0-130000 GCA_036924255.1 Apodemia mormo
TAAGCTCGGCGAGGCGGTTATGCAGAACGAATAATTTTCAAAATCCGACAGGTAGGTACCAAGCGCGGGCCAAAAATGTGCTATTAACGTTGAATTTCAGTGAAAAATTTCGATGTTCCTGTCGTCCGATCCCAGCGCGGGTGCTACCAAAATTTAAGCTCGGCGAGGCGGTTATGCAGAACGAATAATTTTCAAAATCCGACAGGTAGGTACCAAGCGCGGGCCAAAAATGTGCTATTAACGTTGAATTTCAGTGAAAAATTTCGATGTTCCTGTCGTCCGATCCCAGCGCGGGTGCTACCAAAATTTTGAGCTCGGCGAGGCGGTTATGCAGAACGAATAATTTTCAAAATCCGACAGGTAGGTACCAAGCGCGGGCCAAAAATGTGCTATTAACGTTGAATTTCAGTGAAAAATTTCGATGTTCCTGTCGTCCGATCTCAGCGCGGGTGGTACCAAAATTTCGGCTCGGCGAGGCGGTTATGCAGAACGAATAATTTTCAAAATCCGACAGGTAGGTACCAAGCGCGGGCCAAAAATGTGCTATTAACGTTGAATTTCAGTGAAAAATTTCGATGTTCCTGTCGTCCGATCCCAGCGCGGGTGCTACCAAAATTTTAAGCTCGGCGAGGCGGTTATGCAGAACGAATAATTTTCAAAATCCGACAGTAGGTACCAAGCGCGGGCCAAAAATGTGCTATTAACGTTGAATTTCAGTGAAAAATTTCGATGTTCCTGTCGTCCGATCCCAGCGCGGGTGCTACCAAAATTTTAAGCTCGGCGAGGCGGTTATGCAGAACGAATAATTTTCAAAATCCGACAGGTAGGTACCAAGCGCGGGCCAAAAATGTGCTATTAACGTTGAATTTCAGTGAAAAATTTCGATGTTCCTGTCGTCCGATCCCAGCGCGGGTGCTACCAAAATTTTAAGCTCGGCGAGGCGGTTATGCAGAACGAATAATTTTCAAAATCCGACAGGTAGGTACCAAGCGCGGGCCAAAAATGTGCTATTAACGTTGAATTTCAGTGAAAAATTTCGATGTTCCTGTCGTCCGATCTCAGCGCGGGTGGTACCAAAATTTTAGGCTCGGCGAGGCGGTTATGCAGAACGAATAATTTTCAAAATCCGACAGGTAGGTACCAAGCGCGGGCCAAAAATGTGCTATTAACGTTGAATTTCAGTGAAAAATTTCGATGTTCCTGTCGTCCGATCCCAGCGCGGGTGCTACCAAAATTTTGAGCTCGGCGAGGCGGTTATGCAGAACGAATAATTTTCAAAATCCGACAGGTAGGTACCAAGCGCGGGCCAAAAATGTGCTATTAACGTTGAATTTCAGTGAAAAATTTCGATGTTCCTGTCGTCCGATCTCAGCGCGGGTGGTACCAAAATTTCGGGCTCGGCGAGGCGGTTATGCAGAACGAAGAATTTTCAAAATCCGACAGGTAGGTACCAAGCGCGGGCCAAAAATGTGCTATTAACGTTGAATTTCAGTGAAAAATTTCGATGTTCCTGTCGTCCGATCCCAGCGCGGGTGCTACCAAAATTTTAAGCTCGGCGAGGCGGTTATGCAGAACGAAGAATTTTCAAAATCCGACAGGTAGGTACCAAGCGCGGGCCAAAAATGTGCTATTAACGTTGAATTTCAGTGAAAAATTTCGATGTTCCTGTCGTCCGATCCCAGCGCGGGTGCTACCAAAATTTTAAGCTCGGCGAGGCGGTTATGCAGAACGAATAATTTTCAAAATCCGACAGGTAGGTACCAAGCGCGGGCCAAAAATGTGCTATTAACGTTGAATTTCAGTGAAAAATTTCGATGTTCCTGTCGTCCGATCTCAGCGCGGGTGGTACCAAAATTTCGGGCTCGGCGAGGCGGTTATGCAGAACGAAGAATTTTCAAAATCCGACAGGTAGGTACCAAGCGCGGGCCAAAAATGTGCTATTAACGTTGAATTTCAGTGAAAAATTTCGATGTTCCTGTCGTCCGATCCCAGCGCGGGTGCTACCAAAATTTTAAGCTCGGCGAGGCGGTTATGCAGAACGAATAATTTTCAAAATCCGACAGGTAGGTACCAAGCGCGGGCCAAAAATGTGCTATTAACGTTGAATTTCAGTGAAAAATTTCGATGTTCCTGTCGTCCGATCCCAGCGCGGGTGCTACCAAAATTTAAGCTCGGCGAGGCGGTTATGCAGAACGAATAATTTTCAAAATCCGACAGGTAGGTACCAAGCGCGGGCCAAAAATGTGCTATTAACGTTGAATTTCAGTGAAAAATTTCGATGTTCCTGTCGTCCGATCCCAGCGCGGGTGCTACCAAAATTTTGAGCTCGGCGAGGCGGTTATGCAGAATGAATAATTTTCAAAATCCGACAGGTAGGTACCAAGCGCGGGCCAAAAATGTGCTATTAACGTTGAATTTCAGTGAAAAATTTCGATGTTCCTGTCGTCCGATCTCAGCGCGGGTGGTACCAAAATTTCGGGCTCGGCGAGGCGGTTATGCAGAACGAAGAATTTTCAAAATCCGACAGGTAGGTACCAAGCGCGGGCCAAAAATGTGCTATTAACGTTGAATTTCAGTGAAAAATTTCGATGTTCCTGTCGTCCGATCCCAGCGCGGGTGCTACCAAAATTTTAAGCTCGGCGAGGCGGTTATGCAGAACGAATAATTATCAAAATCCGACAGGTAGGTACCAAGCGCGGGCCAAAAATGTGCTATTAACGTTGAATTTCAGTGAAAAATTTCGATGTTCCTGTCGTCCGATCCCAGCGCGGGTGCTACCAAAATTTTAAGCTCGGCGAGGCGGTTATGCAGAACGAATAATTTTCAAAATCCGACAGGTAGGTACCAAGCGCGGGCCAAAAATGTGCTATTAACGTTGAATTTCAGTGAAAAATTTCGATGTTCCTGTCGTCCGATCTCAGCGCGGGTGGTACCAAAATTTCGGGCTCGGCGAGGCGGTTATGCAGAACGAAGAATTTTCAAAATCCGACAGGTAGGTACCAAGCGCGGGCCAAAAATGTGCTATTAACGTTGAATTTCAGTGAAAAATTTCGATGTTCCTGTCGTCCGATCCCAGCGCGGGTGCTACCAAAATTTTAAGCTCGGCGAGGCGGTTATGCAGAACGAATAATTTTCAAAATCCGACAGGTAGGTACCAAGCGCGGGCCAAAAATGTGCTATTAACGTTGAATTTCAGTGAAAAATTTCGATGTTCCTGTCGTCCGATCCCAGCGCGGGTGCTACCAAAATTTTAAGCTCGGCGAGGCGGTTATGCAGAACGAATAATTTTCAAAATCCGACAGGTAGGTACCAAGCGCGGGCCAAAAATGTGCTATTAACGTTGAATTTCAGTGAAAAATTTCGATGTTTCTGTCGTCCGATCCCAGCGCGGGTGCTACCAAAATTTTGAGCTCGGCGAGGCGGTTATGCAGAACGAATAATTTTCAAAATCCGACAGGTAGGTACCAAGCGCGGGCCAAAAATGTGCTATTAACGTTGAATTTCAGTGAAAAATTTCGATGTTCCTGTCGTCCGATCTCAGCGCGGGTGGTACCAAAATTTCGGGCTCGGCGAGGCGGTTATGCAGAACGAAGAATTTTCAAAATCCGACAGGTAGGTACCAAGCGCGGGCCAAAAATGTGCTATTAACGTTGAATTTCAGTGAAAAATTTCGATGTTCCTGTCGTCCGATCCCAGCGCGGGTGCTACCAAAATTTTAAGCTCGGCGAGGCGGTTATGCAGAACGAATAATTTTCAAAATCCGACAAATAGGTACCAAGCGCGGGCCAAAAATGTGCTATTAACGTTGAATTTCAGTGAAAAATTTCGATGTTCCTGTCGTCCGATCCCAGCGCGGGTGCTACCAAAATTTTAAGCTCGGCGAGGCGGTTATGCAGAACGAATAATTTTCAAAATCCGACAGGTAGGTACCAAGCGCGGGCCAAAAATGTGCTATTAACGTTGAATTTCAGTGAAAAATTTCGATGTTCCTGTCGTCCGATCCCAGCGCGGGTGCTACCAAAATTTTGAGCTCGGCGAGGCGGTTATGCAGAACGAATAATTTTCAAAATCCGACAGGTAGGTACCAAGCGCGGGCCAAAAATGTGCTATTAACGTTGAATTTCAGTGAAAAATTTCGATGTTCCTGTCGTCCGATCTCAGCGCGGGTGGTACCAAAATTTCGGGCTCGGCGAGGCGGTTATGCAGAACGAAGAATTTTCAAAATCCGACAGGTAGGTACCAAGCGCGGGCCAAAAATGTGCTATTAACGTTGAATTTCAGTGAAAAATTTCGATGTTCCTGTCGTCCGATCCCAGCGCGGGTGCTACCAAAATTTTGAGCTCGGCGAGGCGGTTATGCAGAACGAATAATTTTCAAAATCCGACAGGTAGGTACCAAGCGCGGGCCAAAAATGTGCTATTAACGTTGAATTTCAGTGAAAAATTTCGATGTTCCTGTCGTCCGATCTCAGCGCGGGTGGTACCAAAATTTCGGGCTCGGCGAGGCGGTAATGCAGAACGAAGAATTTTCAAAATCCGACAGGTAGGTACCAAGCGCGGGCCAAAAATGTGCTATTAACGTTGAATTTCAGTGAAAAATTTCGATGTTCCTGTCGTCCGATCCCAGCGCGGGTGCTACCAAAATTTTAAGCTCGGCGAGGCGGTTATGCAGAACGAATAATTTTCAAAATCCGACAGGTAGGTACCAAGCGCGGGCCAAAAATGTGCTATTAACGTTGAATTTCAGTGAAAAATTTCGATGTTCCTGTCGTCCGATCCCAGCGCGGGTGCTACCAAAATTTTAAGCTCGGCGAGGTGGTTATGCAGAACGAATAATTTTCAAAATCCGACAGGTAGGTACCAAGCGCGGGCCAAAAATGTGCTATTAACGTTGAATTTCAGTGAAAAATTTCGATGTTCCTGTCGTCCGATCCCAGCGCGGGTGCTACCAAAATTTTGAGCTCGGCGAGGCGGTTATGCAGAACGAATAATTTTCAAAATCCGACAGGTAGGTACCAAGCGCGGGCCAAAAATGTGCTATTAACGTTGAATTTCAGTGAAAAATTTCGATGTTCCTGTCGTCCGATCCCAGCGCGGGTGCTACCAAAATTTTGAGCTCGGCGAGGCGGTTATGCAGAACGAATAATTTTCAAAATCCGACAGGTAGGTACCAAGCGCGGGCCAAAAATGTGCTATTAACGTTGAATTTCAGTGAAAAATTTCGATGTTCCTGTCGTCCGATCTCAGCGCGGGTGGTACCAAAATTTCGGGCTCGGCGAGGCGGTTATGCAGAACGAAGAATTTTCAAAATCCGACAGGTAGGTACCAAGCGCGGGCCAAAAATGTGCTATTAACGTTGAATTTCAGTGAAAAATTTCGATGTTCCTGTCGTCCGATCCCAGCGCGGGTGCTACACAAATTTTAAGCTCGGCGAGGCGGTTATGCAGAACGAATAATTTTCAAAATCCGACAGGTAGGTACCAAGCGCGGGCCAAAAATGTGCTATTAACGTTGAATTTCAGTGAAAAATTTCGATGTTCCTGTCGTCCGATCCCAGCGCGGGTGCTACCAAAATTTTAAGCTCGGCGAGGCGGTTATGCAGAACGAATAATTTTCAAAATCCGACAGGTAGGTACCAAGCGCGGGCCAAAAATGTGCTATTAACGTTGAATTTCAGTGAAAAATTTCGATGTTCCTGTCGTCCGATCCCAGCGCGGGTGCTACCAAAATTTTGAGCTCGGCGAGGCGGTTATGCAGAACGAATAATTTTCAAAATCCGACAGGTAGGTACCAAGCGCGGGCCAAAAATGTGCTATTAACGTTGAATTTCAGTGAAAAATTTCGATGTTCCTGTCGTCCGATCTCAGCGCGGGTGGTACCAAAATTTCGGGCTCAGCGAGGCGGTTATGCAGAACGAAGAATTTTCAAAATCCGACAGGTAGGTACCAAGCGCGGGCCAAAAATGTGCTATTAACGTTGAATTTCAGTGAAAAATTTCGATGTTCCTGTCGTCCGATCCCAGCGCGGGTGCTACCAAAATTTTAAGCTCGGCGAGGCGGTTATGCAGAACGAATAATTATCAAAATCCGACAGGTAGGTACCAAGCGCGGGCCAAAAATGTGCTATTAACGTTGAATTTCAGTGAAAAATTTCGATGTTCCTGTCGTCCGATCCCAGCGCGGGTGCTACCAAAATTTTAAGCTCGGCGAGGCGGTTATGCAGAACGAATAATTTTCAAAATCCGACAGGTAGGTACCAAGCGCGGGCCAAAAATGTGCTATTAACGTTGAATTTCAGTGAAAAATTTCGATGTTCCTGTCGTCCGATCCCAGCGCGGGTGCTACCAAAATTTTGAGCTCGGCGAGGCGGTTATGCAGAACGAATAATTTTCAAAATCCGACAGGTAGGTACCAAGCGCGGGCCAAAAATGTGCTATTAACGTTGAATTTCAGTGAAAAATTTCGATGTTCCTGTCGTCCGATCTCAGCGCGGGTGGTACCAAAATTTCGGGCTCGGCGAGGCGGTTATGCAGAACGAAGAATTTTCAAAATCCGACAGGTAGGTACCAAGCGCGGGCCAAAAATGTGCTATTAACGTTGAATTTCAGTGAAAAATTTCGATGTTCCTGTCGTCCGATCCCAGCGCGGGTGCTACACAAATTTTAAGCTCGGCGAGGCGGTTATGCAGAACGAATAATTTTCAAAATCCGACAGGTAGGTACCAAGCGCGGGCCAAAAATGTGCTATTAACGTTGAATTTCAGTGAAAAATTTCGATGTTCCTGTCGTCCGATCCCAGCGCGGGTGCTACCAAAATTTTAAGCTCGGCGAGGCGGTTATGCAGAACGAATAATTTTCAAAATCCGACAGGTAGGTACCAAGCGCGGGCCAAAAATGTGCTATTAACGTTGAATTTCAGTGAAAAATTTCGATGTTCCTGTCGTCCGATCCCAGCGCGGGTGCTACCAAAATTTTAAGCTCGGCGAGGCGGTTATGCAGAACGAATAATTTTCAAAATCCGACAGGTAGGTACCAAGCGCGGGCCAAAAATGTGCTATTAACGTTGAATTTCAGTGAAAAATTTCGATGTTCCTGTCGTCCGATCCAGCGCGGGTGCTACCAAAATTTTGAGCTCGGCGAGGCGGTTATGCAGAACGAATAATTTTCAAAATCCGACAGGTAGGTACCAAGCGCGGGCCAAAAATGTGCTATTAACGTTGAATTTCAGTGAAAAATTTCGATGTTCCTGTCGTCCGATCTCAGCGCGGGTGGTACCAAAATTTCGGGCTCGGCGAGGCGGTTATGCAGAACGAAGAATTTTCAAAATCCGACAGGTAGGTACCAAGCGCGGGCCAAAAATGTGCTATTAACGTTGAATTTCAGTGAAAAATTTCGATGTTCCTGTCGTCCGATCCCAGCGCGGGTGCTACCAAAATTTTGAGCTCGGCGAGGCGGTTATGCAGAACGAATAATTTTCAAAATCCGACAGGTAGGTACCAAGCGCGGGCCAAAAATGTGCTATTAACGTTGAATTTCAGTGAAAAATTTCGATGTTCCTGTCGTCCGATCTCAGCGCGGGTGGTACCAAAATTTCGGGCTCGGCGAGGCGGTTATGCAGAACGAAGAATTTTCAAAATCCGACAGGTAGGTACCAAGCGCGGGCCAAAAATGTGCTATTAACGTTGAATTTCAGTGAAAAATTTCGATGTTCCTGTCGTCCGATCCCAGCGCGGGTGCTACCAAAATTTTAAGCTCGGCGAGGCGGTTATGCAGAACGAATAATTTTCAAAATCCGACAAGTAGGTACCAAGCGCGGGCCAAAAATGTGCTATTAACGTTGAATTTCAGTGAAAAATTTCGATGTTCCTGTCGTCCGATCCCAGCGCGGGTGCTACCAAAATTTTAAGCTCGGCGAGGCGGTTATGCAGAACGAATAATTTTCAAAATCCGACAGGTAGGTACCAAGCGCGGGCCAAAAATGTGCTATTAACGTTGAATTTCAGTGAAAAATTTCGATGTTCCTGTCGTCCGATCCCAGCGCGGGTGCTACCAAAATTTTGAGCTCGGCGAGGCGGTTATGCAGAACGAATAATTTTCAAAATCCGACAGGTAGGTACCAAGCGCGGGCCAAAAATGTGCTATTAACGTTGAATTTCAGTGAAAAATTTCGATGTTCCTGTCGTCCGATCTCAGCGCGGGTGGTACCAAAATTTCGGGCTCGGCGAGGCGGTTATGCAGAACGAAGAATTTTCAAAATCCGACAGGTAGGTACCAAGCGCGGGCCAAAAATGTGCTATTAACGTTGAATTTCAGTGAAAAATTTCGATGTTCCTGTCGTCCGATCCCAGCGCGGGTGCTACCAAAATTTTAAGCTCGGCGAGGCGGTTATGCAGAACGAATAATTTTCAAAATCCGACAGGTAGGTACCAAGCGCGGGCCAAAAATGTGCTATTAACGTTGAATTTCAGTGAAAAATTTCGATGTTCCTGTCGTCCGATCCCAGCGCGGGTGCTACCAAAATTTTAAGCTCGGCGAGGCGGTTATGCAGAACGAATAATTTTCAAAATCCGACAGGTAGGTACCAAGCGCGGGCCAAAAATGTGCTATTAACGTTGAATTTCAGTGAAAAATTTCGATGTTCCTGTCGTCCGATCTCAGCGCGGGTGGTACCAAAATTTCGGGCTCGGCCAGGCGGTTATGCAGAACGAAGAATTTTCAAAATCCGACAAATAGGTACCAAGCGCGGGCCAAAAATGTGCTATTAACGTTGAATTTCAGTGAAAAATTTCGATGTTCCTGTCGTCCGATCCCAGCGCGGGTGCTACCAAAATTTTAAGCTCGGCGAGGCGGTTATGCAGAACGAATAATTTTCAAAATCCGACAGGTAGGTACCAAGCGCGGGCCAAAAATGTGCTATTAACGTTGAATTTCAGTGAAAAATTTCGATGTTCCTGTCGTCCGATCCCAGCGCGGGTGCTACCAAAATTTTGAGCTCGGCGAGGCGGTTATGCAGAACGAATAATTTTCAAAATCCGACAGGTAGGTACCAAGCGCGGGCCAAAAATGTGCTATTAACGTTGAATTTCAGTGAAAAATTTCGATGTTCCTGTCGTCCGATCTCAGCGCGGGTGGTACCAAAATTTCGGGCTCGGCGAGGCGGTTATGCAGAACGAAGAATTTTCAAAATCCGACAGGTAGGTACCAAGCGCGGGCCAAAAATGTGCTATTAACGTTGAATTTCAGTGAAAAATTTCGATGTTCCTGTCGTCCGATCCCAGCGCGGGTGCTACCAAAATTTTAAGCTCGGCGAGGCGGTTATGCAGAACGAATAATTTTCAAAATCCGACAAGTAGGTACCAAGCGCGGGCCAAAAATGTGCTATTAACGTTGAATTTCAGTGAAAAATTTCGATGTTCCTGTCGTCCGATCCCAGCGCGGGTGCTACCAAAATTTTAAGCTCGGCGAGGCGGTTATGCAGAACGAATAATTTTCAAAATCCGACAGGTAGGTACCAAGCGCGGGCCAAAAATGTGCTATTAACGTTGAATTTCAGTGAAAAATTTCGATGTTCCTGTCGTCCGATCCCAGCGCGGGTGCTACCAAAATTTTGAGCTCCGCGAGGCGGTTATGCAGAACGAATAATTTTCAAAATCCGACAGGTAGGTACCAAGCGCGGGCCAAAAATGTGCTATTAACGTTGAATTTCAGTGAAAAATTTCGATGTTCCTGTCGTCCGATCCCAGCGCGGGTGCTACCAAAATTTTGAGCTCGGCGAGGCGGTTATGCAGAACGAATAATTTTCAAAATCCGACAGGTAGGTACCAAGCGCGGGCCAAAAATGTGCTATTAACGTTGAATTTCAGTGAAAAATTTCGATGTTCCTGTCGTCCGATCTCAGCGCGGGTGGTACCAAAATTTCGGGCTCGGCGAGGCGGTTATGCAGAACGAAGAATTTTCAAAATCCGACAGGTAGGTACCAAGCGCGGGCCAAAAATGTGCTATTAACGTTGAATTTCAGTGAAAAATTTCGATGTTCCTGTCGTCCGATCCCAGCGCGGGTGCTACCAAAATTTTGAGCTCGGCGAGGCGGTTATGCAGAACGAATAATTTTCAAAATCCGACAGGTAGGTACCAAGCGCGGGCCAAAAATGTGCTATTAACGTTGAATTTCAGTGAAAAATTTCGATGTTCCTGTCGTCCGATCCCAGCGCGGGTGCTACCAAAATTTTAAGCTCGGCGAGGCGGTTATGCAGAACGAATAATTTTCAAAATCCGACAGGTAGGTACCAAGCGCGGGCCAAAAATGTGCTATTAACGTTGAATTTCAGTGAAAAATTTCGATGTTCCTGTCGTCCGATCCCAGCGCGGGTGCTACCAAAATTTCGGGCTCGGCGAGGCGGTTATGCAGAACGAAGAATTTTCAAAATCCGACAGGTAGGTACCAAGCGCGGGCCAAAAATGTGCTATTAACGTTGAATTTCAGTGAAAAATTTCGATGTTCCTGTCGTCCGATCCCAGCGCGGGTGCTACCAAAATTTTAAGCTCGGCGAGGCGGTTATGCAGAACGAATAATTTTCAAAATCCGACAGGTAGGTACCAAGCGCGGGCCAAAAATGTGCTATTAACGTTGAATTTCAGTGAAAAATTTCGATGTTCCTGTCGTCCGATCCCAGCGCGGGTGCTACCAAAATTTTAAGCTCGGCGAGGCGGTTATGCAGAACGAATAATTTTCAAAATCCGACAGGTAGGTACCAAGCGCGGGCCAAAAATGTGCTATTAACGTTGAATTTCAGTGAAAAATTTCGATGTTCCTGTCGTCCGATCCCAGCGCGGGTGCTACCAAAATTTTGAGCTCGGCGAGGCGGTTATGCAGAACGAATAATTTTCAAAATCCGACAGGTAGGTACCAAGCGCGGGCCAAAAATGTGCTATTAACGTTGAATTTCAGTGAAAAATTTCGATGTTCCTGTCGTCCGATCTCAGCGCGGGTGGTACCAAAATTTCGGGCTCGGCGAGGCGGTTATGCAGAACGAAGAATTTTCAAAATCCGACAGGTAGGTACCAAGCGCGGGCCAAAAATGTGCTATTAACGTTGAATTTCAGTGAAAAATTTCGATGTTCCTGTCGTCCGATCCCAGCGCGGGTGCTACCAAAATTTTAAGCTCGGCGAGGCGGTTATGCAGAACGAATAATTTTCAAAATCCGACAAGTAGGTACCAAGCGCGGGCCAAAAATGTGCTATTAACGTTGAATTTCAGTGAAAAATTTCGATGTTCCTGTCGTCCGATCCCAGCGCGGGTGCTACCAAAATTTTAAGCTCGGCGAGGCGGTTATGCAGAACGAATAATTTTCAAAATCCGACAGGTAGGTACCAAGCGCGGGCCAAAAATGTGCTATTAACGTTGAATTTCAGTGAAAAATTTCGATGTTCCTGTCGTCCGATCCCAGCGCGGGTGCTACCAAAATTTTGAGCTCGGCGAGGCGGTTATGCAGAACGAATAATTTTCAAAATCCGACAGGTAGGTACCAAGCGCGGGCCAAAAATGTGCTATTAACGTTGAATTTCAGTGAAAAATTTCGATGTTCCTGTCGTCCGATCTCAGCGCGGGTGGTACCAAAATTTCGGGCTCGGCGAGGCGGTTATGCAGAACGAAGAATTTTCAAAATCCGACAGGTAGGTACCAAGCGCGGGCCAAAAATGTGCTATTAACGTTGAATTTCAGTGAAAAATTTCGATGTTCCTGTCGTCCGATCCCAGCGCGGGTGCTACCAAAATTTTGAGCTCGGCGAGGCGGTTATGCAGAACGAATAATTTTCAAAATCCGACAGGTAGGTACCAAGCGCGGGCCAAAAATGTGCTATTAACGTTGAATTTCAGTGAAAAATTTCGATGTTCCTGTCGTCCGATCTCAGCGCGGGTGGTACCAAAATTTCGGGCTCGGCGAGGCGGTTATGCAGAACGAATAATTTTCAAAATCCGACAGGTAGGTACCAAGCGCGGGCCAAAAATGTGCTATTAACGTTGAATTTCAGTGAAAAATTTCGATGTTCCTGTCGTCCGATCCCAGCGCGGGTGCTACCAAAATTTTGAGCTCGGCGAGGCGGTTATGCAGAACGAATAATTTTCAAAATCCGACAGGTAGGTACCAAGCGCGGGCCAAAAATGTGCTATTAACGTTGAATTTCAGTGAAAAATTTCGATGTTCCTGTCGTCCGATCTCAGCGCGGGTGGTACCAAAATTTCGGGCTCGGCGAGGCGGTTATGCAGAACGAAGAATTTTCAAAATCCGACAGGTAGGTACCAAGCGCGGGCCAAAAATGTGCTATTAACGTTGAATTTCAGTGAAAAATTTCGATGTTCCTGTCGTCCGATCCCAGCGCGGGTGCTACCAAAATTTTAAGCTCGGCGAGGCGGTTATGCAGAACGAATAATTTTCAAAATCCGACAGGTAGGTACCAAGCGCGGGCCAAAAATGTGCTATTAACGTTGAATTTCAGTGAAAAATTTCGATGTTCCTGTCGTCCGATCCCAGCGCGGGTGCTACCAAAATTTTAAGCTCGGCGAGGCGGTTATGCAGAACGAATAATTTTCAAAATCCGACAAATAGGTACCAAGCGCGGGCCAAAAATGTGCTATTAACGTTGAATTTCAGTGAAAAATTTCGATGTTCCTGTCGTCCGATCCCAGCGCGGGTGCTACCAAAATTTTAAGCTCGGCGAGGCGGTTATGCAGAACGAAGAATTTTCAAAATCCGACAGGTAGGTACCAAGCGCGGGCCAAAAATGTGCTATTAACGTTGAATTTCAGTGAAAAATTTCGATGTTCCTGTCGTCCGATCCCAGCGCGGGTGCTACCAAAATTTTAAGCTCGGCGAGGCGGTTATGCAGAACGAATAATTTTCAAAATCCGACAGGTAGGTACCAAGCGCGGGCCAAAAATGTGCTATTAACGTTGAATTTCAGTGAAAAATTTCGATGTTCCTGTCGTCCGATCCCAGCGCGGGTGCTACCAAAATTTTAAGCTCGGCGAGGCGGTTATGCAGAACGAATAATTTTCAAAATCCGACAGGTAGGTACCAAGCGCGGGCCAAAAATGTGCTATTAACGTTGAATTTCAGTGAAAAATTTCGATGTTCCTGTCGTCCGATCTCAGCGCGGGTGGTACCAAAATTTCGGGCTCGGCGAGGCGGTTATGCAGAACGAAGAATTTTCAAAATCCGACAGGTAGGTACCAAGCGCGGGCCAAAAATGTGCTATTAACGTTGAATTTCAGTGAAAAATTTCGATGTTCCTGTCGTCCGATCCCAGCGCGGGTGCTACCAAAATTTTAAGCTCGGCGAGGCGGTTATGCAGAACGAATAATTTTCAAAATCCGACAGGTAGGTACCAAGCGCGGGCCAAAAATGTGCTATTAACGTTGAATTTCAGTGAAAAATTTCGATGTTCCTGTCGTCCGATCCCAGCGCGGGTGCTACCAAAATTTTAAGCTCGGCGAGGCGGTTATGCAGAACGAATAATTTTCAAAATCCGACAGGTAGGTACCAAGCGCGGGCCAAAAATGTGCTATTAACGTTGAATTTCAGTGAAAAATTTCGATGTTCCTGTCGTCCGATCCCAGCGCGGGTGCTACCAAAATTTTGAGCTCGGCGAGGCGGTTATGCAGAACGAATAATTTTCAAAATCCGACAGGTAGGTACCAAGCGCGGGCCAAAAATGTGCTATTAACGTTGAATTTCAGTGAAAAATTTCGATGTTCCTGTCGTCCGATCCCAGCGCGGGTGCTACCAAAATTTTGAGCTCGGCGAGGCGGTTATGCAGAACGAATAATTTTCAAAATCCGACAGGTAGGTACCAAGCGCGGGCCAAAAATGTGCTATTAACGTTGAATTTCAGTGAAAAATTTCGATGTTCCTGTCGTCCGATCTCAGCGCGGGTGGTACCAAAATTTCGGGCTCGGCGAGGCGGTTATGCAGAACGAAGAATTTTCAAAATCCGACAGGTAGGTACCAAGCGCGGGCCAAAAATGTGCTATTAACGTTGAATTTCAGTGAAAAATTTCGATGTTCCTGTCGTCCGATCCCAGCGCGGGTGCTACCAAAATTTTAAGCTCGGCGAGGCGGTTATGCAGAACGAATAATTTTCAAAATCCGACAGGTAGGTACCAAGCGCGGGCCAAAAATGTGCTATTAACGTTGAATTTCAGTGAAAAATTTCGATGTTCCTGTCGTCCGATCCCAGCGCGGGTGCTACCAAAATTTTAAGCTCGGCGAGGCGGTTATGCAGAACGAATAATTTTCAAAATCCGACAGGTAGGTACCAAGCGCGGGCCAAAAATGTGCTATTAACGTTGAATTTCAGTGAAAAATTTCGATGTTCCTGTCGTCCGATCCCAGCGCGGGTGCTACCAAAATTTTAAGCTCGGCGAGGCGGTTATGCAGAACGAATAATTTTCAAAATCCGACAGGTAGGTACCAAGCGCGGGCCAAAAATGTGCTATTAACGTTGAATTTCAGTGAAAAATTTCGATGTTCCTGTCGTCCGATCCCAGCGCGGGTGCTACCAAAATTTTAAGCTCGGCGAGGCGGTTATGCAGAACGAATAATTTTCAAAATCCGACAGGTAGGTACCAAGCGCGGGCCAAAAATGTGCTATTAACGTTGAATTTCAGTGAAAAATTTCGATGTTCCTGTCGTCCGATCCCAGCGCGGGTGCTACCAAAATTTCGGGCTCGGCGAGGCGGTTATGCAGAACGAAGAATTTTCAAAATCCGACAGGTAGGTACCAAGCGCGGGCCAAAAATGTGCTATTAACGTTGAATTTCAGTGAAAAATTTCGATGTTCCTGTCGTCCGATCCCAGCGCGGGTGCTACCAAAATTTTAAGCTCGGCGAGGCGGTTATGCAGAACGAATAATTTTCAAAATCCGACAGGTAGGTACCAAGCGCGGGCCAAAAATGTGCTATTAACGTTGAATTTCAGTGAAAAATTTCGATGTTCCTGTCGTCCGATCCCAGCGCGGGTGCTACCAAAATTTTAAGCTCGGCGAGGCGGTTATGCAGAACGAATAATTTTCAAAATCCGACAGGTAGGTACCAAGCGCGGGCCAAAAATGTGCTATTAACGTTGAATTTCAGTGAAAAATTTCGATGTTCCTGTCGTCCGATCCCAGCGCGGGTGCTACCAAAATTTTGAGCTCGGCGAGGCGGTTATGCAGAACGAATAATTTTCAAAATCCGACAGGTAGGTACCAAGCGCGGGCCAAAAATGTGCTATTAACGTTGAATTTCAGTGAAAAATTTCGATGTTCCTGTCGTCCGATCTCAGCGCGGGTGGTACCAAAATTTCGGGCTCGGCGAGGCGGTTATGCAGAACGAAGAATTTTCAAAATCCGACAGGTAGGTACCAAGCGCGGGCCAAAAATGTGCTATTAACGTTGAATTTCAGTGAAAAATTTCGATGTTCCTGTCGTCCGATCCCAGCGCGGGTGCTACCAAAATTTTAAGCTCGGCGAGGCGGTTATGCAGAACGAATAATTTTCAAAATCCGACAAATAGGTACCAAGCGCGGGCCAAAAATGTGCTATTAACGTTGAATTTCAGTGAAAAATTTCGATGTTCCTGTCGTCCGATCCCAGCGCGGGTGCTACCAAAATTTTAAGCTCGGCGAGGCGGTTATGCAGAACGAATAATTTTCAAAATCCGACAGGTAGGTACCAAGCGCGGGCCAAAAATGTGCTATTAACGTTGAATTTCAGTGAAAAATTTCGATGTTCCTGTCGTCCGATCCCAGCGCGGGTGCTACCAAAATTTTGAGCTCGGCGAGGCGGTTATGCAGAACGAATAATTTTCAAAATCCGACAGGTAGGTACCAAGCGCGGGCCAAAAATGTGCTATTAACGTTGAATTTCAGTGAAAAATTTCGATGTTCCTGTCGTCCGATCTCAGCGCGGGTGGTACCAAAATTTCGGGCTCGGCGAGGCGGTTATGCAGAACGAAGAATTTTCAAAATCCGACAGGTAGGTACCAAGCGCGGGCCAAAAATGTGCTATTAACGTTGAATTTCAGTGAAAAATTTCGATGTTCCTGTCGTCCGATCCCAGCGCGGGTGCTACCAAAATTTTGAGCTCGGCGAGGCGGTTATGCAGAACGAATAATTTTCAAAATCCGACAGGTAGGTACCAAGCGCGGGCCAAAAATGTGCTATTAACGTTGAATTTCAGTGAAAAATTTCGATGTTCCTGTCGTCCGATCTCAGCGCGGGTGGTACCAAAATTTCGGGCTCGGCGAGGCGGTTATGCAGAACGAAGAATTTTCAAAATCCGACAGGTAGGTACCAAGCGCGGGCTAAAAATGTGCTATTAACGTTGAATTTCAGTGAAAAATTTCGATGTTCCTGTCGTCCGATCCCAGCGCGGGTGCTACCAAAATTTTAAGCTCGGCGAGGCGGTTATGCAGAACGAATAATTTTCAAAATCCGACAGGTAGGTACCAAGCGCGGGCCAAAAATGTGCTATTAACGTTGAATTTCAGTGAAAAATTTCGATGTTCCTGTCGTCCGATCCCAGCGCGGGTGCTACCAAAATTTTGAGCTCGGCGAGGCGGTTATGCAGAACGAATAATTTTCAAAATCCGACAGGTAGGTACCAAGCGCGGGCCAAAAATGTGCTATTAACGTTGAATTTCAGTGAAAAATTTCGATGTTCCTGTCGTCCGATCTCAGCGCGGGTGGTACCAAAATTTCGGGCTCGGCGAGGCGGTTATGCAGAACGAAGAATTTTCAAAATCCGACAGGTAGGTACCAAGCGCGGGCCAAAAATGTGCTATTAACGTTGAATTTCAGTGAAAAATTTCGATGTTCCTGTCGTCCGATCCCAGCGCGGGTGCTACCAAAATTTTAAGCTCGGCGAGGCGGTTATGCAGAACGAATAATTTTCAAAATCCGACAGGTAGGTACCAAGCGCGGGCCAAAAATGTGCTATTAACGTTGAATTTCAGTGAAAAATTTCGATGTTCCTGTCGTCCGATCCCAGCGCGGGTGCTACCAAAATTTTAAGCTCGGCGAGGCGGTTATGCAGAACGAATAATTTTCAAAATCCGACAAATAGGTACCAAGCGCGGGCCAAAAATGTGCTATTAACGTTGAATTTCAGTGAAAAATTTCGATGTTCCTGTCGTCCGATCCCAGCGCGGGTGCTACCAAAATTTTAAGCTCGGCGAGGCGGTTATGCAGAACGAATAATTTTCAAAATCCGACAGGTAGGTACCAAGCGCGGGCCAAAAATGTGCTATTAACGTTGAATTTCAGTGAAAAATTTCGATGTTCCTGTCGTCCGATCCCAGCGCGGGTGCTACCAAAATTTTGAGCTCGGCGAGGCGGTTATGCAGAACGAATAATTTTCAAAATCCGACAGGTAGGTACCAAGCGCGGGCCAAAAATGTGCTATTAAAGTTGAATTTCAGTGAAAAATTTCGATGTTCCTGTCGTCCGATCTCAGCGCGGGTGCTACCAAAATTTCGGGCTCGGCAAGGCGGTTATGCAGAACGAAGAATTTTCAAAATCCGACAGGTAGGTACCAAGCGCGGGCCAAAAATGTGCTATTAACGTTGAATTTCAGTGAAAAATTTCGATGTTCCTGTCGTCCGATCCCAGCGCGGGTGCTACCAAAATTTTGAGCTCGGCGAGGCGGTTATGCAGAACGAATAATTTTCAAAATCCGACAGGTAGGTACCAAGCGCGGGCCAAAAATGTGCTATTAACGTTGAATTTCAGTGAAAAATTTCGATGTTCCTGTCGTCCGATCTCAGCGCGGGTGGTACCAAAATTTCGGGCTCGGCGAGGCGGTTATGCAGAACGAAGAATTTTCAAAATCCGACAGGTAGGTACCAAGCGCGGGCCAAAAATGTGCTATTAACGTTGAATTTCAGTGAAAAATTTCGATGTTCCTGTCGTCCGATCCCAGCGCGGGTGCTACCAAAATTTTAAGCTCGGCGAGGCGGTTATGCAGAACGAATAATTTTCAAAATCCGACAGGTAGGTACCAAGCGCGGGCCAAAAATGTGCTATTAACGTTGAATTTCAGTGAAAAATTTCGATGTTCCTGTCGTCCGATCCCAGCGCGGGTGCTACCAAAATTTTAGCTCGGCGAGGCGGTTATGCAGAACGAATAATTTTCAAAATCCGACAGGTAGGTACCAAGCGCGGGCCAAAAATGTGCTATTAACGTTGAATTTCAGTGAAAAATTTCGATGTTCCTGTCGTCCGATCCCAGCGCGGGTGCTACCAAAATTTTGAGCTCGGCGAGGCGGTTATGCAGAACGAATAATTTTCAAAATCCGACAGGTAGGTACCAAGCGCGGGCCAAAAATGTGCTATTAACGTTGAATTTCAGTGAAAAATTTCGATGTTCCTGTCGTCCGATCCCAGCGCGGGTGCTACCAAAATTTTGAGCTCGGCGAGGCGGTTATGCAGAACGAATAATTTTCAAAATCCGACAGGTAGGTACCAAGCGCGGGCCAAAAATGTGCTATTAACGTTGAATTTCAGTGAAAAATTTCGATGTTCCTGTCGTCCGATCTCAGCGCGGGTGGTACCAAAATTTCGGGCTCGGCGAGGCGGTTATGCAGAACGAAGAATTTTCAAAATCCGACAGGTAGGTACCAAGCGCGGGCCAAAAATGTGCTATTAACGTTGAATTTCAGTGAAAAATTTCGATGTTCCTGTCGTCCGATCCCAGCGCGGGTGCTACCAAAATTTTAAGCTCGGCGAGGCGGTTATGCAGAACGAATAATTTTCAAAATCCGACAGGTAGGTACCAAGCGCGGGCCAAAAATGTGCTATTAACGTTGAATTTCAGTGGAAAAATTTCGATGTTCCTGTCGTCCGATCCCAGCGCGGGTGCTACCAAAATTTTAAGCTCGGCGAGGCGGTTATGCAGAACGAATAATTTTCAAATCCGACAGGTAGGTACCAAGCGCGGGCCAAAAATGTGCTATTAACGTTGAATTTCAGTGAAAAATTTCGATGTTCCTGTCGTCCGATCCCAGCGCGGGTGCTACCAAAATTTTGAGCTCGGCGAGGCGGTTATGCAGAACGAATAATTTTCAAAATCCGACAGGTAGGTACCAAGCGCGGGCCAAAAATGTGCTATTAACGTTAATTTCAGTGAAAAATTTCGATGTTCCTGTCGTCCGATCCCAGCGCGGGTGCTACCAAAATTTTGAGCTCGGCGAGGCGGTTATGCAGAACGAATAATTTTCAAAATCCGACAGGTAGGTACCAAGCGCGGGCCAAAAATGTGCTATTAACGTTGAATTTCAGTGAAAAATTTCGATGTTCCTGTCGTCCGATCTCAGCGCGGGTGGTACCAAAATTTCGGGCTCGGCGAGGCGGTTATGCAGAACGAAGAATTTTCAAAATCCGACAGGTAGGTACCAAGCGCGGGCCAAAAATGTGCTATTAACGTTGAATTTCAGTGAAAAATTTCGATGTTCCTGTCGTCCGATCCCAGCGCGGGTGCTACCAAAATTTTGAGCTCGGCGAGGCGGTTATGCAGAACGAATAATTTTCAAAATCCGACAGGTAGGTACCAAGCGCGGGCCAAAAATGTGCTATTAACGTTGAATTTCAGTGAAAAATTTCGATGTTCCTGTCGTCCGATCTCAGCGCGGGTGGTACCAAAATTTCGGGCTCGGCGAGGCGGTTATGCAGAACGAAGAATTTTCAAAATCCGACAGGTAGGTACCAAGCGCGGGCCAAAAATGTGCTATTAACGTTGAATTTCAGTGAAAAATTTCGATGTTCCTGTCGTCCGATCCCAGCGCGGGTGCTACCAAAATTTTAAGCTCGGCGAGGCGGTTATGCAGAACGAATAATTTTCAAAATCCGACAGGTAGGTACCAAGCGCGGGCCAAAAATGTGCTATTAACGTTGAATTTCAGTGAAAAATTTCGATGTTCCTGTCGTCCGATCCCAGCGCGGGTGCTACCAAAATTTTAAGCTCGGCGAGGTGGTTATGCAGAACGAATAATTTTCAAAATCCGACAGGTAGGTACCAAGCGCGGGCCAAAAATGTGCTATTAACGTTGAATTTCAGTGAAAAATTTCGATGTTCCTGTCGTCCGATCCCAGCGCGGGTGCTACCAAAATTTTGAGCTCGGCGAGGCGGTTATGCAGAACGAATAATTTTCAAAATCCGACAGGTAGGTACCAAGCGCGGGCCAAAAATGTGCTATTAACGTTGAATTTCAGTGAAAAATTTCGATGTTCCTGTCGTCCGATCCCAGCGCGGGTGCTACCAAAATTTTGAGCTCGGCGAGGCGGTTATGCAGAACGAATAATTTTCAAAATCCGACAGGTAGGTACCAAGCGCGGGCCAAAAATGTGCTATTAACGTTGAATTTCAGTGAAAAATTTCGATGTTCCTGTCGTCCGATCTCAGCGCGGGTGGTACCAAAATTTCGGGCTCGGCGAGGCGGTTATGCAGAACGAAGAATTTTCAAAATCCGACAGGTAGGTACCAAGCGCGGGCCAAAAATGTGCTATTAACGTTGAATTTCAGTGAAAAATTTCGATGTTCCTGTCGTCCGATCCCAGCGCGGGTGCTACCAAAATTTTAAGCTCGGCGAGGCGGTTATGCAGAACGAATAATTTTCAAAATCCGACAGGTAGGTACCAAGCGCGGGCCAAAAATGTGCTATTAACGTTGAATTTCAGTGAAAAATTCGATGTTCCTGTCGTCCGATCCCAGCGCGGGTGCTACCAAAATTTTAAGCTCGGCGAGGCGGTTATGCAGAACGAATAATTTTCAAAATCCGACAGGTAGGTACCAAGCGCGGGCCAAAAATGTGCTATTAACGTTGAATTTCAGTGAAAAATTTCGATGTTCCTGTCGTCCGATCCCAGCGCGGGTGCTACCAAAATTTTGAGCTCGGCGAGGCGGTTATGCAGAACGAATAATTTTCAAAATCCGACAGGTAGGTACCAAGCGCGGGCCAAAAATGTGCAATTAACGTTGAATTTCAGTGAAAAATTTCGATGTTCCTGTCGTCCGATCTCAGCGCGGGTGGTACCAAAATTTCGGGCTCGGCGAGGCGGTTATGCAGAACGAAGAATTTTCAAAATCCGACAGGTAGGTACCAAGCGCGGGCCAAAAATGTGCTATTAACGTTGAATTTCAGTGAAAAATTTCGATGTTCCTGTCGTCCGATCCCAGCGAGGGTGCTACCAAAATTTTAAGCTCGGCGAGGCGGTTATGCAGAACGAATAATTTTCAAAATCCGACAGGTAGGTACCAAGCGCGGGCCAAAAATGTGCTATTAACGTTGAATTTCAGTGAAAAATTTCGATGTTCCTGTCGTCCGATCCCAGCGCGGGTGCTACCAAAATTTTGAGCTCGGCGAGGCGGTTATGCAGAACGAATAATTTTCAAAATCCGACAGGTAGGTACCAAGCGCGGGCCAAAAATGTGCTATTAACGTTGAATTTCAGTGAAAAATTTCGATGTTCCTGTCGTCCGATCTCAGCGCGGGTGGTACCAAAATTTCGGGCTCGGCGAGGCGGTTATGCAGAACGAAGAATTTTCAAAATCCGACAGGTAGGTACCAAGCGCGGGCCAAAAATGTGCTATTAACGTTGAATTTCAGTGAAAAATTTCGATGTTCCTGTCGTCCGATCCCAGCGCGGGTGCTACCAAAATTTTAAGCTCGGCGAGGCGGTTATGCAGAACGAATAATTATCAAAATCCGACAGGTAGGTACCAAGCGCGGGCCAAAAATGTGCTATTAACGTTGAATTTCAGTGAAAAATTTCGATGTTCCTGTCGTCCGATCCCAGCGCGGGTGCTACCAAAATTTTAAGCTCGGCGAGGCGGTTATGCAGAACGAATAATTTTCAAAATCCGACAGGTAGGTACCAAGCGCGGGCCAAAAATGTGCTATTAACGTTGAATTTCAGTGAAAAATTTCGATGTTCCTGTCGTCCGATCTCAGCGCGGGTGGTACCAAAATTTCGGGCTCGGCGAGGCGGTTATGCAGAACGAAGAATTTTCAAAATCCGACAGGTAGGTACCAAGCGCGGGCCAAAAATGTGCTATTAACGTTGAATTTCAGTGAAAAATTTCGATGTTCCTGTCGTCCGATCCCAGCGCGGGTGCTACCAAAATTTTGAGCTCGGCGAGGCGGTTATGCAGAACGAATAATTTTCAAAATCCGACAGGTAGGTACCAAGCGCGGGCCAAAAATGTGCTATTAACGTTGAATTTCAGTGAAAAATTTCGATGTTCCTGTCGTCCGATCTCAGCGCGGGTGGTACCAAAATTTCGGGCTCGGCGAGGCGGTTATGCAGAACGAAGAATTTTCAAAATCCGACAGGTAGGTACCAAGCGCGGGCCAAAAATGTGCTATTAACGTTGAATTTCAGTGAAAAATTTCGATGTTCCTGTCGTCCGATCCCAGCGCGGGTGCTACCAAAATTTTAAGCTCGGCGAGGCGGTTATGCAGAACGAATAATTTTCAAAATCCGACAGGTAGGTACCAAGCGCGGGCCAAAAATGTGCTATTAACGTTGAATTTCAGTGAAAAATTTCGATGTTCCTGTCGTCCGATCCCAGCGCGGGTGCTACCAAAATTTTAAGCTCGGCGAGGTGGTTATGCAGAACGAATAATTTTCAAAATCCGACAGGTAGGTACCAAGCGCGGGCCAAAAATGTGCTATTAACGTTGAATTTCAGTGAAAAATTTCGATGTTCCTGTCGTCCGATCCCAGCGCGGGTGCTACCAAAATTTGAGCTCGGCGAGGCGGTTATGCAGAACGAATAATTTTCAAAATCCGACAGGTAGGTACCAAGCGCGGGCCAAAAATGTGCTATTAACGTTGAATTTCAGTGAAAAATTTCGATGTTCCTGTCGTCCGATCCCAGCGCGGGTGCTACCAAAATTTTGAGCTCGGCGAGGCGGTTATGCAGAACGAATAATTTTCAAAATCCGACAGGTAGGTACCAAGCGCGGGCCAAAAATGTGCTATTAACGTTGAATTTCAGTGAAAAATTTCGATGTTCCTGTCGTCCGATCTCAGCGCGGGTGGTACCAAAATTTCGGGCTCGGCGAGGCGGTTATGCAGAACGAAGAATTTTCAAAATCCGACAGGTAGGTACCAAGCGCGGGCCAAAAATGTGCTATTAACGTTGAATTTCAGTGAAAAATTTCGATGTTCCTGTCGTCCGATCCCAGCGCGGGTGCTACCAAAATTTTAAGCTCGGCGAGGCGGTTATGCAGAACGAATAATTTTCAAAATCCGACAGGTAGGTACCAAGCGCGGGCCAAAAATGTGCTATTAACGTTGAATTTCAGTGAAAAATTTCGATGTTCCTGTCGTCCGATCCCAGCGCGGGTGCTACCAAAATTTTAAGCTCGGCGAGGCGGTTATGCAGAACGAATAATTTTCAAAATCCGACAGGTAGGTACCAAGCGCGGGCCAAAAATGTGCTATTAACGTTGAATTTCAGTGAAAAATTTCGATGTTCCTGTCGTCCGATCCCAGCGCGGGTGCTACCAAAATTTTGAGCTCGGCGAGGCGGTTATGCAGAACGAATAATTTTCAAAATCCGACAGGTAGGTACCAAGCGCGGGCCAAAAATGTGCAATTAACGTTGAATTTCAGTGAAAAATTTCGATGTTCCTGTCGTCCGATCTCAGCGCGGGTGGTACCAAAATTTCGGGCTCGGCGAGGCGGTTATGCAGAACGAAGAATTTTCAAAATCCGACAGGTAGGTACCAAGCGCGGGCCAAAAATGTGCTATTAACGTTGAATTTCAGTGAAAAATTTCGATGTTCCTGTCGTCCGATCCCAGCGAGGGTGCTACCAAAATTTTAAGCTCGGCGAGGCGGTTATGCAGAACGAATAATTTTCAAAATCCGACAGGTAGGTACCAAGCGCGGGCCAAAAATGTGCTATTAACGTTGAATTTCAGTGAAAAATTTCGATGTTCCTGTCGTCCGATCCCAGCGCGGGTGCTACCAAAATTTTGAGCTCGGCGAGGCGGTTATGCAGAACGAATAATTTTCAAAATCCGACAGGTAGGTACCAAGCGCGGGCCAAAAATGTGCTATTAACGTTGAATTTCAGTGAAAAATTTCGATGTTCCTGTCGTCCGATCTCAGCGCGGGTGGTACCAAAATTTCGGGCTCGGCGAGGCGGTTATGCAGAACGAAGAATTTTCAAAATCCGACAGGTAGGTACCAAGCGCGGGCCAAAAATGTGCTATTAACGTTGAATTTCAGTGAAAAATTTCGATGTTCCTGTCGTCCGATCCCAGCGCGGGTGCTACCAAAATTTTAAGCTCGGCGAGGCGGTTATGCAGAACGAATAATTATCAAAATCCGACAGGTAGGTACCAAGCGCGGGCCAAAAATGTGCTATTAACGTTGAATTTCAGTGAAAAATTTCGATGTTCCTGTCGTCCGATCCCAGCGCGGGTGCTACCAAAATTTTAAGCTCGGCGAGGCGGTTATGCAGAACGAATAATTTTCAAAATCCGACAGGTAGGTACCAAGCGCGGGCCAAAAATGTGCTATTAACGTTGAATTTCAGTGAAAAATTTCGATGTTCCTGTCGTCCGATCCCAGCGCGGGTGCTACCAAAATTTTGAGCTCGGCGAGGCGGTTATGCAGAACGAATAATTTTCAAAATCCGACAGGTAGGTACCAAGCGCGGGCCAAAAATGTGCTATTAACGTTGAATTTCAGTGAAAAATTTCGATGTTCCTGTCGTCCGATCTCAGCGCGGGTGGTACCAAAATTTCGGGCTCGGCGAGGCGGTTATGCAGAACGAAGAATTTTCAAAATCCGACAGGTAGGTACCAAGCGCGGGCCAAAAATGTGCTATTAACGTTGAATTTCAGTGAAAAATTTCGATGTTCCTGTCGTCCGATCCCAGCGCGGGTGCTACCAAAATTTTAAGCTCGGCGAGGCGGTTATGCAGAACGAATAATTTTCAAAATCCGACAGGTAGGTACCAAGCGCGGGCCAAAAATGTGCTATTAACGTTGAATTTCAGTGAAAAATTTCGATGTTCCTGTCGTCCGATCCCAGCGCGGGTGCTACCAAAATTTTGAGCTCGGCGAGGCGGTTATGCAGAACGAATAATTTTCAAAATCCGACAGGTAGGTACCAAGCGCGGGCCAAAAATGTGCTATTAACGTTGAATTTCAGTGAAAAATTTCGATGTTCCTGTCGTCCGATCTCAGCGCGGGTGGTACCAAAATTTCGGGCTCAGCGAGGCGGTTATGCAGAACGAATAATTTTCAAAATCCGACAGGTAGGTACCAAGCGCGGGCCAAAAATGTGCTATTAACGTTGAATTTCAGTGAAAAATTTCGATGTTCCTGTCGTCCGATCCCAGCGCGGGTGCTACCAAAATTTTAAGCTCGGCGAGGCGGTTATGCAGAACGAATAATTTTCAAAATCCGACAAATAGGTACCAAGCGCGGGCCAAAAATGTGCTATTAACGTTGAATTTCAGTGAAAAATTTCGATGTTCCTGTCGTCCGATCCCAGCGCGGGTGCTACCAAAATTTTAAGCTCGGCGAGGCGGTTATGCAGAACGAATAATTTTCAAAATCCGACAGGTAGGTACCAAGCGCGGGCCAAAAATGTGCTATTAACGTTGAATTTCAGTGAAAAATTTCGATGTTCCTGTCGTCCGATCCCAGCGCGGGTGCTACCAAAATTTTGAGCTCGGCGAGGCGGTTATGCAGAACGAATAATTTTCAAAATCCGACAGGTAGGTACCAAGCGCGGGCCAAAAATGTGCTATTAACGTTGAATTTCAGTGAAAAATTTCGATGTTCCTGTCGTCCGATCTCAGCGCGGGTGGTACCAAAATTTCGGGCTCGGCGAGGCGGTTATGCAGAACGAAGAATTTTCAAAATCCGACAGGTAGGTACCAAGCGCGGGCCAAAAATGTGCTATTAACGTTGAATTTCAGTGAAAAATTTCGATGTTCCTGTCGTCCGATCCCAGCGCGGGTGCTACCAAAATTTTGAGCTCGGCGAGGCGGTTATGCAGAACGAATAATTTTCAAAATCCGACAGGTAGGTACCAAGCGCGGGCCAAAAATGTGCTATTAACGTTGAATTTCAGTGAAAAATTTCGATGTTCCTGTCGTCCGATCTCAGCGCGGGTGGTACCAAAATTTCGGGCTCGGCGAGGCGGTTATGCAGAACGAAGAATTTTCAAAATCCGACAGGTAGGTACCAAGCGCGGGCCAAAAATGTGCTATTAACGTTGAATTTCAGTGAAAAATTTCGATGTTCCTGTCGTCCGATCCCAGCGCGGGTGCTACCAAAATTTTAAGCTCGGCGAGGCGGTTATGCAGAACGAATAATTTTCAAAATCCGACAGGTAGGTACCAAGCGCGGGCCAAAAATGTGCTATTAACGTTGAATTTCAGTGAAAAATTTCGATGTTCCTGTCGTCCGATCCCAGCGCGGGTGCTACCAAAATTTTGAGCTCGGCGAGGCGGTTATGCAGAACGAATAATTTTCAAAATCCGACAGGTAGGTACCAAGCGCGGGCCAAAAATGTGCTATTAACGTTGAATTTCAGTGAAAAATTTCGATGTTCCTGTCGTCCGATCTCAGCGCGGGTGGTACCAAAATTTCGGGCTCGGCGAGGCGGTTATGCAGAACGAAGAATTTTCAAAATCCGACAGGTAGGTACCAAGCGCGGGCCAAAAATGTGCTATTAACGTTGAATTTCAGTGAAAAATTTCGATGTTCCTGTCGTCCGATCCCAGCGCGGGTGCTACCAAAATTTTAAGCTCGGCGAGGCGGTTATGCAGAACGAATAATTTTCAAAATCCGACAGGTAGGTACCAAGCGCGGGCCAAAAATGTGCTATTAACGTTGAATTTCAGTGAAAAATTTCGATGTTCCTGTCGTCCGATCCCAGCGCGGGTGCTACCAAAATTTTAAGCTCGGCGAGGCGGTTATGCAGAACGAATAATTTTCAAAATCCGACAGGTAGGTACCAAGCGCGGGCCAAAAATGTGCTATTAACGTTGAATTTCAGTGAAAAATTTCGATGTTCCTGTCGTCCGATCCCAGCGCGGGTGCTACCAAAATTTTGAGCTCGGCGAGGCGGTTATGCAGAATGAATAATTTTCAAAATCCGACAGGTAGGTACCAAGCGCGGGCCAAAAATGTGCTATTAACGTTGAATTTCAGTGAAAAATTTCGATGTTCCTGTCGTCCGATCTCAGCGCGGGTGGTACCAAAATTTCGGGCTCGGCGAGGCGGTTATGCAGAACGAAGAATTTTCAAAATCCGACAGGTAGGTACCAAGCGCGGGCCAAAAATGTGCTATTAACGTTGAATTTCAGTGAAAAATTTCGATGTTCCTGTCGTCCGATCCCAGCGCGGGTGCTACCAAAATTTTAAGCTCGGCGAGGCGGTTATGCAGAACGAATAATTATCAAAATCCGACAGGTAGGTACCAAGCGCGGGCCAAAAATGTGCTATTAACGTTGAATTTCAGTGAAAAATTTCGATGTTCCTGTCGTCCGATCCCAGCGCGGGTGCTACCAAAATTTTGAGCTCGGCGAGGCGGTTATGCAGAACGAATAATTTTCAAAATCCGACAGGTAGGTACCAAGCGCGGGCCAAAAATGTGCTATTAACGTTGAATTTCAGTGAAAAATTTCGATGTTCCTGTCGTCCGATCCCAGCGCGGGTGCTACCAAAATTTTGAGCTCGGCGAGGCGGTTATGCAGAACGAATAATTTTCAAAATCCGACAGGTAGGTACCAAGCGCGGGCCAAAAATGTGCTATTAACGTTGAATTTCAGTGAAAAATTTCGATGTTCCTGTCGTCCGATCTCAGCGCGGGTGGTACCAAAATTTCGGGCTCGGCGAGGCGGTTATGCAGAACGAAGAATTTTCAAAATCCGACAGGTAGGTACCAAGCGCGGGCCAAAAATGTGCTATTAACGTTGAATTTCAGTGAAAAATTTCGATGTTCCTGTCGTCCGATCCCAGCGCGGGTGCGACCAAAATTTTAAGCTCGGCGAGGCGGTTATGCAGAACGAATAATTTTCAAAATCCGACAGGTAGGTACCAAGCGCGGGCCAAAAATGTGCTATTAACGTTGAATTTCAGTGAAAAATTTCGATGTTCCTGTCGTCCGATCCCAGCGCGGGTGCTACCAAAATTTTAAGCTCGGCGAGGCGGTTATGCAGAACGAATAATTTTCAAAATCCGACAGGTAGGTACCAAGCGCGGGCCAAAAATGTGCTATTAACGTTGAATTTCAGTGAAAAATTTCGATGTTCCTGTCGTCCGATCCCAGCGCGGGTGCTACCAAAATTTTGAGCTCGGCGAGGCGGTTATGCAGAACGAATAATTTTCAAAATCCGACAGGTAGGTACCAAGCGCGGGCCAAAAATGTGCTATTAACGTTGAATTTCAGTGAAAAATTTCGATGTTCCTGTCGTCCGATCTCAGCGCGGGTGGTACCAAAATTTCGGGCTCGGCGAGGCGGTTATGCAGAACGAAGAATTTTCAAAATCCGACAGGTAGGTACCAAGCGCGGGCCAAAAATGTGCTATTAACGTTGAATTTCAGTGAAAAATTTCGATGTTCCTGTCGTCCGATCCCAGCGCGGGTGCTACCAAAATTTTAAGCTCGGCGAGGCGGTTATGCAGAACGAATAATTTTCAAAATCCGACAGGTAGGTACCAAGCGCGGGCCAAAAATGTGCTATTAACGTTGAATTTCAGTGAAAAATTTCGATGTTCCTGTCGTCCGATCCCAGCGCGGGTGCTACCAAAATTTTAAGCTCGGCGAGGCGGTTATGCAGAACGAATAATTTTCAAAATCCGACAGGTAGGTACCAAGCGCGGGCCAAAAATGTGCTATTAACGTTGAATTTCAGTGAAAAATTTCGATGTTCCTGTCGTCCGATCCCAGCGCGGGTGCTACCAAAATTTTGAGCTCGGCGAGGCGGTTATGCAGAACGAATAATTTTCAAAATCCGACAGGTAGGTACCAAGCGCGGGCCAAAAATGTGCTATTAACGTTGAATTTCAGTGAAAAATTTCGATGTTCCTGTCGTCCGATCTCAGCGCGGGTGGTACCAAAATTTCGGGCTCGGCGAGGCGGTTATGCAGAACGAAGAATTTTCAAAATCCGACAGGTAGGTACCAAGCGCGGGCCAAAAATGTGCTATTAACGTTGAATTTCAGTGAAAAATTTCGATGTTCCTGTCGTCCGATCCCAGCGCGGGTGCTACCAAAATTTTAAGCTCGGCGAGGCGGTTATGCAGAACGAATAATTTTCAAAATCCGACAGGTAGGTACCAAGCGCGGGCCAAAAATGTGCTATTAACGTTGAATTTCAGTGAAAAATTTCGATGTTCCTGTCGTCCGATCCCAGCGCGGGTGCTACCAAAATTTTAAGCTCGGCGAGGCGGTTATGCAGAACGAATAATTTTCAAAATCCGACAGGTAGGTACCAAGCGCGGGCCAAAAATGTGCTATTAACGTTGAATTTCAGTGAAAAATTTCGATGTTCCTGTCGTCCGATCCCAGCGCGGGTGCTACCAAAATTTTGAGCTCGGCGAGGCGGTTATGCAGAACGAATAATTTTCAAAATCCGACAGGTAGGTACCAAGCGCGGGCCAAAAATGTGCTATTAACGTTGAATTTCAGTGAAAAATTTCGATGTTCCTGTCGTCCGATCTCAGCGCGGGTGGTACCAAAATTTCGGGCTCGGCGAGGCGGTTATGCAGAACGAATAATTTTCAAAATCCGACAGGTAGGTACCAAGCGCGGGCCAAAAATGTGCTATTAACGTTGAATTTCAGTGAAAAATTTCGATGTTCCTGTCGTCCGATCCCAGCGCGGGTGCTACCAAAATTTTGAGCTCGGCGAGGCGGTTATGCAGAACGAATAATTTTCAAAATCCGACAGGTAGGTACCAAGCGCGGGCCAAAAATGTGCTATTAACGTTGAATTTCAGTGAAAAATTTCGATGTTCCTGTCGTCCGATCTCAGCGCGGGTGGTACCAAAATTTCGGGCTCGGCGAGGCGGTTATGCAGAACGAAGAATTTTCAAAATCCGACAGGTAGGTACCAAGCGCGGGCCAAAAATGTGCTATTAACGTTGAATTTCAGTGAAAAATTTCGATGTTCCTGTCGTCCGATCCCAGCGCGGGTGCTACCAAAATTTTAAGCTCGGCGAGGCGGTTATGCAGAACGAATAATTTTCAAAATCCGACAAATAGGTACCAAGCGCGGGCCAAAAATGTGCTATTAACGTTGAATTTCAGTGAAAAATTTCGATGTTCCTGTCGTCCGATCCCAGCGCGGGTGCTACCAAAATTTTAAGCTCGGCGAGGCGGTTATGCAGAACGAATAATTTTCAAAATCCGACAGGTAGGTACCAAGCGCGGGCCAAAAATGTGCTATTAACGTTGAATTTCAGTGAAAAATTTCGATGTTCCTGTCGTCCGATCCCAGCGCGGGTGCTACCAAAATTTTGAGCTCGGCGAGGCGGTTATGCAGAACGAATAATTTTCAAAATCCGACAGGTAGGTACCAAGCGCGGGCCAAAAATGTGCTATTAACGTTGAATTTCAGTGAAAAATTTCGATGTTCCTGTCGTCCGATCTCAGCGCGGGTGGTACCAAAATTTCGGGCTCGGCGAGGCGGTTATGCAGAACGAATAATTTTCAAAATCCGACAGGTAGGTACCAAGCGCGGGCCAAAAATGTGCTATTAACGTTGAATTTCAGTGAAAAATTTCGATGTTCCTGTCGTCCGATCCCAGCGCGGGTGCTACCAAAATTTTGAGCTCGGCGAGGCGGTTATGCAGAACGAATAATTTTCAAAATCCGACAGGTAGGTACCAAGCGCGGGCCAAAAATGTGCTATTAACGTTGAATTTCAGTGAAAAATTTCGATGTTCCTGTCGTCCGATCTCAGCGCGGGTGGTACCAAAATTTCGGGCTAAGCGAGGCGGTTATGCAGAACGAAGAATTTTCAAAATCCGACAGGTAGGTACCAAGCGCGGGCCAAAAATGTGCTATTAACGTTGAATTTCAGTGAAAAATTTCGATGTTCCTGTCGTCCGATCCCAGCGCGGGTGCTACCAAAATTTTAAGCTCGGCGAGGCGGTTATGCAGAACGAATAATTTTCAAAATCCGACAGGTAGGTACCAAGCGCGGGCCAAAAATGTGCTATTAACGTTGAATTTCAGTGAAAAATTTCGATGTTCCTGTCGACCGATCCCAGCGCGGGTGCTACCAAAATTTTAAGCTCGGCGAGGCGGTTATGCAGAACGAATAATTTTCAAAATCCGACAGGTAGGTACCAAGCGCGGGCCAAAAATGTGCTATTAACGTTGAATTTCAGTGAAAAATTTCGATGTTCCTGTCGTCCGATCCCAGCGCGGGTGCTACCAAAATTTTGAGCTCGGCGAGGCGGTTATGCAGAACGAATAATTTTCAAAATCCGACAGGTAGGTACCAAGCGCGGGCCAAAAATGTGCTATTAACGTTGAATTTCAGTGAAAAATTTCGATGTTCCTGTCGTCCGATCCCAGCGCGGGTGCTACCAAAATTTTGAGCTCGGCGAGGCGGTTATGCAGAACGAATAATTTTCAAAATCCGACAGGTAGGTACCAAGCGCGGGCCAAAAATGTGCTATTAACGTTGAATTTCAGTGAAAAATTTCGATGTTCCTGTCGTCCGATCCCAGCGCGGGTGCTACCAAAATTTTGAGCTCGGCGAGGCGGTTATGCAGAACGAAGAATTTTCAAAATCCGACAGGTAGGTACCAAGCGCGGGCCAAAAATGTGCTATTAACGTTGAATTTCAGTGAAAAATTTCGATGTTCCTGTCGTCCGATCCCAGCGCGGGTGCTACCAAAATTTTAAGCTCGGCGAGGCGGTTATGCAGAACGAATAATTTTCAAAATCCGACAGGTAGGTACCAAGCGCGGGCCAAAAATGTGCTATTAACGTTGAATTTCAGTGAAAAATTTCGATGTTCCTGTCGTCCGATCCCAGCGCGGGTGCTACCAAAATTTTAAGCTCGGCGAGGCGGTTATGCAGAACGAATAATTTTCAAAATCCGACAGGTAGGTACCAAGCGCGGGCCAAAAATGTGCTATTAACGTTGAATTTCAGTGAAAAATTTCGATGTTCCTGTCGTCCGATCCCAGCGCGGGTGCTACCAAAATTTTGAGCTCGGCGAGGCGGTTATGCAGAACGAATAATTTTCAAAATCCGACAGGTAGGTACCAAGCGCGGGCCAAAAATGTGCTATTAACGTTGAATTTCAGTGAAAAATTTCGATGTTCCTGTCGTCCGATCTCAGCGCGGGTGGTACCAAAATTTCGGGCTCGGCGAGGCGGTTATGCAGAACGAAGAATTTTCAAAATCCGACAGGTAGGTACCAAGCGCGGGCCAAAAATGTGCTATTAACGTTGAATTTCAGTGAAAAATTTCGATGTTCCTGTCGTCCGATCCCAGCGCGGGTGCTACCAAAATTTTAAGCTCGGCGAGGCGGTTATGCAGAACGAATAATTATCAAAATCCGACAGGTAGGTACCAAGCGCGGGCCAAAAATGTGCTATTAACGTTGAATTTCAGGGAAAAATTTCGATGTTCCTGTCGTCCGATCCCAGCGCGGGTGCTACCAAAATTTTAAGCTCGGCGAGGCGGTTATGCAGAACGAATAATTTTCAAAATCCGACAGGTAGGTACCAAGCGCGGGCCAAAAATGTGCTATTAACGTTGAATTTCAGTGAAAAATTTCGATGTTCCTGTCGTCCGATCTCAGCGCGGGTGGTACCAAAATTTCGGGCTCTGCGAGGCGGTTATGCAGAACGAAGAATTTTCAAAATCCGACAGGTAGGTACCAAGCGCAGGCCAAAAATGTGCTATTAACGTTGAATTTCAGTGAAAAATTTCGATGTTCCTGTCGTCCGATCCCAGCGCGGGTGCTACCAAAATTTTAAGCTCGGCGAGGCGGTTATGCAGAACGAATAATTTTCAAAATCCGACAGGTAGGTACCAAGCGCGGGCCAAAAATGTGCTATTAACGTTGAATTTCAGTGAAAAATTTCGATGTTCCTGTCGTCCGATCCCAGCGCGGGTGCTACCAAAATTTTAAGCTCGGCGAGGCGGTTATGCAGAACGAATAATTTTCAAAATCCGACAGGTAGGTACCAAGCGCGGGCCAAAAATGTGCTATTAACGTTGAATTTCAGTGAAAAATTTCGATGTTCCTGTCGTCCGATCCCAGCGCGGGTGCTACCAAAATTTTGAGCTCGGCGAGGCGGTTATGCAGAACGAATAATTTTCAAAATCCGACAGGTAGGTACCAAGCGCGGGCCAAAAATGTGCTATTAACGTTGAATTTCAGTGAAAAATTTCGATGTTCCTGTCGTCCGATCTCAGCGCGGGTGGTACCAAAATTTCGGGCTCGGCGAGGCGGTTATGCAGAACGAAGAATTTTCAAAATCCGACAGGTAGGTACCAAGCGCGGGCCAAAAATGTGCTATTAACGTTGAATTTCAGTGAAAAATTTCGATGTTCCTGTCGTCCGATCCCAGCGCGGGTGCTACCAAAATTTTAAGCTCGGCAAGGCGGTTATGCAGAACGAATAATTTTCAAAATCCGACAAATAGGTACCAAGCGCGGGCCAAAAATGTGCTATTAACGTTGAATTTCAGTGAAAAATTTCGATGTTCCTGTCGTCCGATCCCAGCGCGGGTGCTACCAAAATTTTAAGCTCGGCGAGGCGGTTATGCAGAACGAATAATTTTCAAAATCCGACAGGTAGGTACCAAGCGCGGGCCAAAAATGTGCTATTAACGTTGAATTTCAGTGAAAAATTTCGATGTTCCTGTCGTCCGATCCCAGCGCGGGTGCTACCAAAATTTTGAGCTCGGCGAGGCGGTTATGCAGAACGAATAATTTTCAAAATCCGACAGGTAGGTACCAAGCGCGGGCCAAAAATGTGCTATTAACGTTGAATTTCAGTGAAAAATTTCGATGTTCCTGTCGTCCGATCTCAGCGCGGGTGGTACCAAAATTTCGGGCTCGGCGAGGCGGTTATGCAGAATGAAGAATTTTCAAAATCCGACAGGTAGGTACCAAGCGCGGGCCAAAAATGTGCTATTAACGTTGAATTTCAGTGAAAAATTTCGATGTTCCTGTCGTCCGATCCCAGCGCGGGTGCTACCAAAATTTTGAGCTCGGCGAGGCGGTTATGCAGAACGAATAATTTTCAAAATCCGACAGGTAGGTACCAAGCGCGGGCCAAAAATGTGCTATTAACGTTGAATTTCAGTGAAAAATTTCGATGTTCCTGTCGTCCGATCTCAGCGCGGGTGGTACCAAAATTTCGGGCTCGGCGAGGCGGTTATGCAGAACGAAGAATTTTCAAAATCCGACAGGTAGGTACCAAGCGCGGGCCAAAAATGTGCTATTAACGTTGAATTTCAGTGAAAAATTTCGATGTTCCTGTCGTCCGATCCCAGCGCGGGTGCTACCAAAATTTTAAGCTCGGCGAGGCGGTTATGCAGAACGAATAATTTTCAAAATCCGACAGGTAGGTACCAAGCGCGGGCCAAAAATGTGCTATTAACGTTGAATTTCAGTGAAAAATTTCGATGTTCCTGTCGTCCGATCCCAGCGCGGGTGCTACCAAAATTTTGAGCTCGGCGAGGCGGTTATGCAGAACGAATAATTTTCAAAATCCGACAGGTAGGTACCAAGCGCGGGCCAAAAATGTGCTATTAACGTTGAATTTCAGTGAAAAATTTCGATGTTCCTGTCGTCCGATCTCAGCGCGGGTGGTACCAAAATTTCGGGCTCGGCGAGGCGGTTATGCAGAACGAAGAATTTTCAAAATCCGACAGGTAGGTACCAAGCGCGGGCCAAAAATGTGCTATTAACGTTGAATTTCAGTGAAAAATTTCGATGTTCCTGTCGTCCGATCCCAGCGCGGGTGCTACCAAAATTTTAAGCTCGGCGAGGCGGTTATGCAGAACGAATAATTTTCAAAATCCGACAGGTAGGTACCAAGCGCGGGCCAAAAATGTGCTATTAACGTTGAATTTCAGTGAAAAATTTCGATGTTCCTGTCGTCCGATCCCAGCGCGGGTGCTACCAAAATTTTAAGCTCGGCGAGGCGGTTATGCAGAACGAATAATTTTCAAAATCCGACAGGTAGGTACCAAGCGCGGGCCAAAAATGTGCTATTAACGTTGAATTTCAGTGAAAAATTTCGATGTTCCTGTCGTCCGATCCCAGCGCGGGTGCTACCAAAATTTTGAGCTCGGCGAGGCGGTTATGCAGAACGAATAATTTTCAAAATCCGACAGGTAGGTACCAAGCGCGGGCCAAAAATGTGCTATTAACGTTGAATTTCAGTGAAAAATTTCGATGTTCCTGTCGTCCGATCTCAGCGCGGGTGGTACCAAAATTTCGGGCTCGGCGAGGCGGTTATGCAGAACGAAGAATTTTCAAAATCCGACAGGTAGGTACCAAGCGCGGGCCAAAAATGTGCTATTAACGTTGAATTTCAGTGAAAAATTTCGATGTTCCTGTCGTCCGATCCCAGCGCGGGTGCTACCAAAATTTTAAGCTCGGCGAGGCGGTTATGCAGAACGAATAATTATCAAAATCCGACAGGTAGGTACCAAGCGCGGGCCAAAAATGTGCTATTAACGTTGAATTTCAGTGAAAAATTTCGATGTTCCTGTCGTCCGATCCCAGCGCGGGTGCTACCAAAATTTTAAGCTCGGCGAGGCGGTTATGCAGAACGAATAATTTTCAAAATCCGACAGGTAGGTACCAAGCGCGGGCCAAAAATGTGCTATTAACGTTGAATTTCAGTGAAAAATTTCGATGTTCCTGTCGTCCGATCTCAGCGCGGGTGGTACCAAAATTTCGGGCTCGGCGAGGCGGTTATGCAGAACGAAGAATTTTCAAAATCCGACAGGTAGGTACCAAGCGCGGGCCAAAAATGTGCTATTAACGTTGAATTTCAGTGAAAAATTTCGATGTTCCTGTCGTCCGATCCCAGCGCGGGTGCTACCAAAATTTTAAGCTCGGCGAGGCGGTTATGCAGAACGAATAATTTTCAAAATCCGACAGGTAGGTACCAAGCGCGGGCCAAAAATGTGCTATTAACGTTGAATTTCAGTGAAAAATTTCGATGTTCCTGTCGTCCGATCCCAGCGCGGGTGCTACCAAAATTTTAAGCTCGGCGAGGCGGTTATGCAGAACGAATAATTTTCAAAATCCGACAGGTAGGTACCAAGCGCGGGCCAAAAATGTGCTATTAACGTTGAATTTCAGTGAAAAATTTCGATGTTCCTGTCGTCCGATCCCAGCGCGGGTGCTACCAAAATTTTAAGCTCGGCGAGGCGGTTATGCAGAACGAATAATTTTCAAAATCCGACAGGTAGGTACCAAGCGCGGGCCAAAAATGTGCTATTAACGTTGAATTTCAGTGAAAAATTTCGATGTTCCTGTCGTCCGATCCCAGCGCGGGTGCTACCAAAATTTTGAGCTCGGCGAGGCGGTTATGCAGAACGAATAATTTTCAAAATCCGACAGGTAGGTACCAAGCGCGGGCCAAAAATGTGCTATTAACGTTGAATTTCAGTGAAAAATTTCGATGTTCCTGTCGTCCGATCTCAGCGCGGGTGGTACCAAAATTTCGGGCTCGGCGAGGCGGTTATGCAGAACGAAGAATTTTCAAAATCCGACAGGTAGGTACCAAGCGCGGGCCAAAAATGTGCTATTAACGTTGAATTTCAGTGAAAAATTTCGATGTTCCTGTCGTCCGATCCCAGCGCGGGTGCTACCAAAATTTTCAGCTCGGCGAGGCGGTTATGCAGAACGAATAATTTTCAAAATCCGACAAATAGGTACCAAGCGCGGGCCAAAAATGTGCTATTAACGTTGAATTTCAGTGAAAAATTTCGATGTTCCTGTCGTCCGATCCCAGCGCGGGTGCTACCAAAATTTTAAGCTCGGCGAGGCGGTTATTTTTATTTATTTATTTATTTTATTTATTTATTTTTAGGAGGAATAACAGCACAAGAAAAACACAATTAAAACTTAAACTAGCATCAGAAGGCTTACAAATTCCCCACTAGTAGTGACGGACAATCTCTTACAACTAACTTACAAAACTAGATGTTCGTAAAGAATGTGCTATTAACGTTGAATTTCAGTGAAAAATTTCGATGTTCCTGTCGTCCGATCCCAGCGCGGGTGCTACCAAAATTTTGAGCTCGGCGAGGCGGTTATGCAGAACGAATAATTTTCAAAATCCGACAGGTAGGTACCAAGCGCGGGCCAAAAATGTGCTATTAACGTTGAATTTCAGTGAAAAATTTCGATGTTCCTGTCGTCCGATCCCAGCGCGGGTGCTACCAAAATTTTGAGCTCGGCGAGGCGGTTATGCAGAACGAATAATTTTCAAAATCCGACAGGTAGGTACCAAGCGCGGGCCAAAAATGTGCTATTAACGTTGAATTTCAGTGAAAAATTTCGATGTTCCTGTCGTCCGATCTCAGCGCGGGTGGTACCAAAATTTCGGGCTCGGCGAGGCGGTTATGCAGAACGAAGAATTTTCAAAATCCGACAGGTAGGTACCAAGCGCGGGCCAAAAATGTGCTATTAACGTTGAATTTCAGTGAAAAATTTCGATGTTCCTGTCGTCCGATCCCAGCGCGGGTGCTACCAAAATTTTAAGCTCGGCGAGGCGGTTATGCAGAACGAATAATTTTCAAAATCCGACAGGTAGGTACCAAGCGCGGGCCAAAAATGTGCTATTAACGTTGAATTTCAGTGAAAAATTTCGATGTTCCTGTCGTCCGATCCCAGCGCGGGTGCTACCAAAATTTTAAGCTCGGCGAGGCGGTTATGCAGAACGAATAATTTTCAAAATCCGACAGGTAGGTACCAAGCGCGGGCCAAAAATGTGCTATTAACGTTGAATTTCAGTGAAAAAATTCGATGTTCCTGTCGTCCGATCCCAGCGCGGGTGCTACCAAAATTTTGAGCTTGGCGAGGCGGTTATGCAGAACGAATAATTTTCAAAATCCGACAGGTAGGTACCAAGCGCGGGCCAAAAATGTGCTATTAACGTTGAATTTCAGTGGAAAATTTCGATGTTCCTGTCGTCCGATCTCAGCGCGGGTGGTACCAAAATTTCGGGCTTGGCGAGGCGGTTATGCAGAACGAAGAATTTTCAAAATCCGACAGGTAGGTACCAAGCGCGGGCCAAAAATGTGCTATTAACGTTGAATTTCAGTGAAAAATTTCGATGTTCCTGTCGTCCGATCCCAGCGCGGGTGCTACCAAAATTTTGAGCTCGGCGAGGCGGTTATGCAGAACGAATAATTTTCAAAATCCGACAGGTAGGTACCAAGCGCGGGCCAAAAATGTGCTATTAACGTTGAATTTCAGTGAAAAATTTCGATGTTCCTGTCGTCCGATCCCAGCGCGGGTGCTACCAAAATTTTAAGCTCGGCGAGGCGGTTATGCAGAACGAATAATTTTCAAAATCCGACAGGTAGGTACCAAGCGCGGGCCAAAAATGTGCTATTAACGTTGAATTTCAGTGAAAAATTTCGATGTTCCTGTCGTCCGATCCAAGCGCGGGTGCTACCAAAATTTTGAGCTCGGCGAGGCGGTTATGCAGAACGAATAATTTTCAAAATCCGACAGGTAGGTACCAAGCGCGGGCCAAAAATGTGCTATTAACGTTGAATTTCAGTGAAAAATTTCGATGTTCCTGTCGTCCGATCTCAGCGCGGGTGGTACCAAAATTTCGGGCTTGGCGAGGCGGTTATGCAGAACGAAGAATTTTCAAAATCCGACAGGTAGGTACCAAGCGCGGGCCAAAAATGTGCTATTAACGTTGAATTTCAGTGAAAAATTTCGATGTTCCTGTCGTCCGATCCCAGCGCGGGTGCTACCAAAATTTTGCGCTCGGCGAGGCGGTTATGCAGAACGAATAATTTTCAAAATCCGACAGGTAGGTACCAAGCGCGGGCCAAAAATGTGCTATTAACGTTGAATTTCAGTGAAAAATTTCGATGTTCCTGTCGTCCGATCTCAGCGCGGGTGGTACCAAAATTTCGGGCTCGGCGAGGCGGTTATGCAGAACGAAGAATTTTCAAAATCCGACAGGTAGGTACCAAGCGCGGGCCAAAAATGTGCTATTAACGTTGAATTTCAGTGAAAAATTTCGATGTTCCTGTCGTCCGATCCCAGCGCGGGTGCTACCAAAATTTTAAGCTCGGCGAGGCGGTTATGCAGAACGAATAATTTTCAAAATCCGACAGGTAGGTACCAAGCGCGGGCCAAAAATGTGCTATTAACGTTGAATTTCAGTGAAAAATTTCGATGTTCCTGTCGTCCGATCCCAGCGCGGGTGCTACCAAAATTTTGAGCTCGGCGAGGCGGTTATGCAGAACGAATAATTTTCAAAATCCGACAGGTAGGTACCAAGCGCGGGCCAAAAATGTGCTATTAACGTTGAATTTCAGTGAAAAATTTCGATGTTCCTGTCGTCCGATCTCAGTGCGGGTGGTACCAAAATTTCGGGCTCGGCGAGGCGGTTACGCAGAACGAAGAATTTTCAAAATCCGACAGGTAGGTACCAAGCGCGGGCCAAAAATGTGCTATTAACGTTGAATTTCAGTGAAAAATTTCGATGTTCCTGTCGTCCGATCCCAGCGCGGGTGCTACCAAAATTTTAAGCTCGGCGAGGCGGTTATGCAGAACGAATAATTTTCAAAATCCGACAGGTAGGTACCAAGCGCGGGCCAAAAATGTGCTATTAACGTTGAATTTCAGTGAAAAATTTCGATGTTCCTGTCGTCCGATCCCAGCGCGGGTGCTACCAAAATTTTAAGCTCGGCGAGGCGGTTATGCAGAACGAATAATTTTCAAAATCCGACAGGTAGGTACCAAGCGCGGGCCAAAAATGTGCTATTAACGTTGAATTTCAGTGAAAAATTTCGATGTTCCTGTCGTCCGATCCCAGCGCGGGTGCTACCAAAATTTTGAGCTCGGCGAGGCGGTTATGCAGAACGAATAATTTTCAAAATCCGACAGGTAGGTACCAAGCGCGGGCCAAAAATGTGCTATTAACGTTGAATTTCAGTGAAAAATTTCGATGTTCCTGTCGTCCGATCTCAGCGCGGGTGGTACCAAAATTTCGGGCTCGGCGAGGCGGTTATGCAGAACGAAGAATTTTCAAAATCCGACAGGTAGGTACCAAGCGCGGGCCAAAAATGTGCTATTAACGTTGAATTTCAGTGAAAAATTTCGATGTTCCTGTCGTCCGATCCCAGCGCGGGTGCTACCAAAATTTTAAGCTCGGCGAGGCGGTTATGCAGAACGAATAATTTTCAAAATCCGACAGGTAGGTACCAAGCGCGGGCCAAAAATGTGCTATTAACGTTGAATTTCAGTGAAAAATTTCGATGTTCCTGTCGTCCGATCCCAGCGCGGGTGCTACCAAAATTTTGAGCTCGGCGAGGCGGTTATGCAGAACGAATAATTTTCAAAATCCGACAGGTAGGTACCAAGCGCGGGCCAAAAATGTGCTATTAACGTTGAATTTCAGTGAAAAATTTCGATGTTCCTGTCGTCCGATCTCAGCGCGGGTGGTACCAAAATTTCGGGCTCGGCGAGGCGGTTATGCAGAACGAAGAATTTTCAAAATCCGACAGGTAGGTACCAAGCGCGGGCCAAAAATGTGCTATTAACGTTGAATTTCAGTGAAAAATTTCGATGTTCCTGTCGTCCGATCCCAGCGCGGGTGCTACCAAAATTTTGAGCTCGGCGAGGCGGTTATGCAGAACGAATAATTTTCAAAATCCGACAGGTAGGTACCAAGCGCGGGCCAAAAATGTGCTATTAACGTTGAATTTCAGTGAAAAATTTCGATGTTCCTGTCGTCCGATCCCAGCGCGGGTGCTACCAAAATTTTGAGCTCGGCGAGGCGGTTATGCAGAACGAATAATTTTCAAAATCCGACAGGTAGGTACCAAGCGCGGGCCAAAAATGTGCTATTAACGTTGAATTTCAGTGAAAAATTTCGATGTTCCTGTCGTCCGATCCCAGCGCGGGTGCTACCAAAATTTTGAGCTCGGCGAGGCGGTTATGCAGAACGAATAATTTTCAAAATCCGACAGGTAGGTACCAAGCGCGGGCCAAAAATGTGCTATTAACGTTGAATTTCAGTGAAAAATTTCGATGTTCCTGTCGTCCGATCCCAGCGCGGGTGCTACCAAAATTTTCAGCTCGGCGAGGCGGTTATGCAGAACGAATAATTTTCAAAATCCGACAACTAGGTACCAAGCGCGGGCCAAAAATGTGCTATTAACGTTGAATTTCAGTGAAAAATTTCGATGTTCCTGTCGTCCGATCCCAGCGCGGGTGCTACCAAAATTTTAAGCTCGGCGAGGCGGTTATTTTTATTTATTTATTTATTTTATTTATTTATTTTTAGGAGGAATAACAGCACAAGAAAAACACAATTAAAACTTAAACTAGCATCAGAAGGCTTACAAATTCCCCACTAGTAGTGACGGACAATCTCTTACAACTAACTTACAAAACTAGATGTTCGTAAAGAATGTGCTATTAACGTTGAATTTCAGTGAAAAATTTCGATGTTCCTGTCGTCCGATCCCAGCGCGGGTGCTACCAAAATTTTGAGCTCGGCGAGGCGGTTATGCAGAACGAATAATTTTCAAAATCCGACAGGTAGGTACCAAGCGCGGGCCAAAAATGTGCTATTAACGTTGAATTTCAGTGAAAAATTTCGATGTTCCTGTCGTCCGATCCCAGCGCGGGTGCTACCAAAATTTTGAGCTCGGCGAGGCGGTTATGCAGAACGAATAATTTTCAAAATCCGACAGGTAGGTACCAAGCGCGGGCCAAAAATGTGCTATTAACGTTGAATTTCAGTGAAAAATTTCGATGTTCCTGTCGTCCGATCTCAGCGCGGGTGGTACCAAAATTTCGGGCTCGGCGAGGCGGTTATGCAGAACGAAGAATTTTCAAAATCCGACAGGTAGGTACCAAGCGCGGGCCAAAAATGTGCTATTAACGTTGAATTTCAGTGAAAAATTTCGATGTTCCTGTCGTCCGATCCCAGCGCGGGTGCTACCAAAATTTTAAGCTCGGCGAGGCGGTTATGCAGAACGAATAATTTTCAAAATCCGACAGGTAGGTACCAAGCGCGGGCCAAAAATGTGCTATTAACGTTGAATTTCAGTGAAAAATTTCGATGTTCCTGTCGTCCGATCCCAGCGCGGGTGCTACCAAAATTTTAAGCTCGGCGAGGCGGTTATGCAGAACGAATAATTTTCAAAATCCGACAGGTAGGTACCAAGCGCGGGCCAAAAATGTGCTATTAACGTTGAATTTCAGTGAAAAAATTCGATGTTCCTGTCGTCCGATCCCAGCGCGGGTGCTACCAAAATTTTGAGCTTGGCGAGGCGGTTATGCAGAACGAATAATTTTCAAAATCCGACAGGTAGGTACCAAGCGCGGGCCAAAAATGTGCTATTAACGTTGAATTTCAGTGGAAAATTTCGATGTTCCTGTCGTCCGATCTCAGCGCGGGTGGTACCAAAATTTCGGGCTTGGCGAGGCGGTTATGCAGAACGAAGAATTTTCAAAATCCGACAGGTAGGTACCAAGCGCGGGCCAAAAATGTGCTATTAACGTTGAATTTCAGTGAAAAATTTCGATGTTCCTGTCGTCCGATCCCAGCGCGGGTGCTACCAAAATTTTGAGCTCGGCGAGGCGGTTATGCAGAACGAATAATTTTCAAAATCCGACAGGTAGGTACCAAGCGCGGGCCAAAAATGTGCTATTAACGTTGAATTTCAGTGAAAAATTTCGATGTTCCTGTCGTCCGATCTCAGCGCGGGTGGTACCAAAATTTCGGGCTCGGCGAGGCGGTTATGCAGAACGAAGAATTTTCAAAATCCGACAGGTAGGTACCAAGCGCGGGCCAAAAATGTGCTATTAACGTTGAATTTCAGTGAAAAATTTCGATGTTCCTGTCGTCCGATCCCAGCGCGGGTGCTACCAAAAGTTTGAGCTCGGCGAGGCGGTTATGCAGAACGAATAATTTTCAAAATCCGACAGGTAGGTACCAAGCGCGGGCCAAAAATGTGCTATTAACGTTGAATTTCAGTGAAAAATTTCGATGTTCCTGTCGTCCGATCCCAGCGCGGGTGCTACCAAAATTTTGAGCTCGGCGAGGCGGTTATGCAGAACGAATAATTTTCAAAATCCGACAGGTAGGTACCAAGCGCGGGCCAAAAATGTGCTATTAACGTTGAATTTCAGTGAAAAATTTCGATGTTCCTGTCGTCCGATCTCAGCGCGGGTGGTACCAAAATTTCGGGCTCGGCGAGGCGGTTATGCAGAACGAAGAATTTTCAAAATCCGACAGGTAGGTACCAAGCGCGGGCCAAAAATGTGCTATTAACGTTGAATTTCAGTGAAAAATTTCGATGTTCCTGTCGTCCGATCCCAGCGCGGGTGCTACCAAAATTTTAAGCTCGGCGAGGCGGTTATGCAGAACGAATAATTTTCAAAATCCGACAGGTAGGTACCAAGCGCGGGCCAAAAATGTGCTATTAACGTTGAATTTCAGTGAAAAATTTCGATGTTCCTGTCGTCCGATCCCAGCGCGGGTGCTACCAAAATTTTAAGCTCGGCGAGGCGGTTATGCAGAACGAATAATTTTCAAAATCCGACAGGTAGGTACCAAGCGCGGGCCAAAAATGTGCTATTAACGTTGAATTTCAGTGAAAAATTTCGATGTTCCTGTCGTCCGATCCAAGCGCGGGTGCTACCAAAATTTTGAGCTCGGCGAGGCGGTTATGCAGAACGAATAATTTTCAAAATCCGACAGGTAGGTACCAAGCGCGGGCCAAAAATGTGCTATTAACGTTGAATTTCAGTGAAAAATTTCGATGTTCCTGTCGTCCGATCTCAGCGCGGGTGGTACCAAAATTTCGGGCTTGGCGAGGCGGTTATGCAGAACGAAGAATTTTCAAAATCCGACAGGTAGGTACCAAGCGCGGGCCAAAAATGTGCTATTAACGTTGAATTTCAGTGAAAAATTTCGATGTTCCTGTCGTCCGATCCCAGCGCGGGTGCTACCAAAATTTTGCGCTCGGCGAGGCGGTTATGCAGAACGAATAATTTTCAAAATCCGACAGGTAGGTACCAAGCGCGGGCCAAAAATGTGCTATTAACGTTGAATTTCAGTGAAAAATTTCGATGTTCCTGTCGTCCGATCTCAGCGCGGGTGGTACCAAAATTTCGGGCTCGGCGAGGCGGTTATGCAGAACGAAGAATTTTCAAAATCCGACAGGTAGGTACCAAGCGCGGGCCAAAAATGTGCTATTAACGTTGAATTTCAGTGAAAAATTTCGATGTTCCTGTCGTCCGATCCCAGCGCGGGTGCTACCAAAATTTTAAGCTCGGCGAGGCGGTTATGCAGAACGAATAATTTTCAAAATCCGACAGGTAGGTACCAAGCGCGGGCCAAAAATGTGCTATTAACGTTGAATTTCAGTGAAAAATTTCGATGTTCCTGTCGTCCGATCCCAGCGCGGGTGCTACCAAAATTTTGAGCTCGGCGAGGCGGTTATGCAGAACGAATAATTTTCAAAATCCGACAGGTAGGTACCAAGCGCGGGCCAAAAATGTGCTATTAACGTTGAATTTCAGTGAAAAATTTCGATGTTCCTGTCGTCCGATCTCAGTGCGGGTGGTACCAAAATTTCGGGCTCGGCGAGGCGGTTACGCAGAACGAAGAATTTTCAAAATCCGACAGGTAGGTACCAAGCGCGGGCCAAAAATGTGCTATTAACGTTGAATTTCAGTGAAAAATTTCGATGTTCCTGTCGTCCGATCCCAGCGCGGGTGCTACCAAAATTTTAAGCTCGGCGAGGCGGTTATGCAGAACGAATAATTTTCAAAATCCGACAGGTAGGTACCAAGCGCGGGCCAAAAATGTGCTATTAACGTTGAATTTCAGTGAAAAATTTCGATGTTCCTGTCGTCCGATCCCAGCGCGGGTGCTACCAAAATTTTAAGCTCGGCGAGGCGGTTATGCAGAACGAATAATTTTCAAAATCCGACAGGTAGGTACCAAGCGCGGGCCAAAAATGTGCTATTAACGTTGAATTTCAGTGAAAAATTTCGATGTTCCTGTCGTCCGATCCCAGCGCGGGTGCTACCAAAATTTTGAGCTCGGCGAGGCGGTTATGCAGAACGAATAATTTTCAAAATCCGACAGGTAGGTACCAAGCGCGGGCCAAAAATGTGCTATTAACGTTGAATTTCAGTGAAAAATTTCGATGTTCCTGTCGTCCGATCTCAGCGCGGGTGGTACCAAAATTTCGGGCTCGGCGAGGCGGTTATGCAGAACGAAGAATTTTCAAAATCCGACAGGTAGGTACCAAGCGCGGGCCAAAAATGTGCTATTAACGTTGAATTTCAGTGAAAAATTTCGATGTTCCTGTCGTCCGATCCCAGCGCGGGTGCTACCAAAATTTTAAGCTCGGCGAGGCGGTTATGCAGAACGAATAATTTTCAAAATCCGACAGGTAGGTACCAAGCGCGGGCCAAAAATGTGCTATTAACGTTGAATTTCAGTGAAAAATTTCGATGTTCCTGTCGTCCGATCCCAGCGCGGGTGCTACCAAAATTTTGAGCTCGGCGAGGCGGTTATGCAGAACGAATAATTTTCAAAATCCGACAGGTAGGTACCAAGCGCGGGCCAAAAATGTGCTATTAACGTTGAATTTCAGTGAAAAATTTCGATGTTCCTGTCGTCCGATCTCAGCGCGGGTGGTACCAAAATTTCGGGCTCGGCGAGGCGGTTATGCAGAACGAAGAATTTTCAAAATCCGACAGGTAGGTACCAAGCGCGGGCCAAAAATGTGCTATTAACGTTGAATTTCAGTGAAAAATTTCGATGTTCCTGTCGTCCGATCCCAGCGCGGGTGCTACCAAAATTTTGAGCTCGGCGAGGCGGTTATGCAGAACGAATAATTTTCAAAATCCGACAGGTAGGTACCAAGCGCGGGCCAAAAATGTGCTATTAACGTTGAATTTCAGTGAAAAATTTCGATGTTCCTGTCGTCCGATCCCAGCGCGGGTGCTACCAAAATTTTGAGCTCGGCGAGGCGGTTATGCAGAACGAATAATTTTCAAAATCCGACAGGTAGGTACCAAGCGCGGGCCAAAAATGTGCTATTAACGTTGAATTTCAGTGAAAAATTTCGATGTTCCTGTCGTCCGATCTCAGCGCGGGTGGTACCAAAATTTCGGGCTCGGCGAGGCGGTTATGCAGAACGAAGAATTTTCAAAATCCGACAGGTAGGTACCAAGCGCGGGCCAAAAATGTGCTATTAACGTTGAATTTCAGTGAAAAATTTCGATGTTCCTGTCGTCCGATCCCAGCGCGGGTGCTACCAAAATTTTAAGCTCGGCGAGGCGGTTATGCAGAACGAATAATTTTCAAAATCCGACAGGTAGGTACCAAGCGCGGGCCAAAAATGTGCTATTAACGTTGAATTTCAGTGAAAAATTTCGATGTTCCTGTCGTCCGATCCCAGCGCGGGTGCTACCAAAATTTTAAGCTCGGCGAGGCGGTTATGCAGAACGAATAATTTTCAAAATCCGACAGGTAGGTACCAAGCGCGGGCCAAAAATGTGCTATTAACGTTGAATTTCAGTGAAAAATTTCGATGTTCCTGTCGTCCGATCCAAGCGCGGGTGCTACCAAAATTTTGAGCTCGGCGAGGCGGTTATGCAGAACGAATAATTTTCAAAATCCGACAGGTAGGTACCAAGCGCGGGCCAAAAATGTGCTACTAACGTTGAATTTCAGTGAAAAATTTTGATGTTCCTGTCGTCCGATCTCAGCGCGGGTGGTACCAAAATTTCGGGCTCGGCGAGGCGGTTATGCAGAACGAAGAATTTTCAAAATCCGACAGGTAGGTACCAAGCGCGGGCCAAAAATGTGCTATTAACGTTGATCGTCCGATCCCAGCGTGGGTGCTACCAAAATTTTAAGCTCGGCGAGGCGGTTATGCAGAACGAATAATTTTCAAAATCCGACAGGTAGGTACCAAGCGCGGGCCAAAAATGTGCTATTAACGTTGAATTTCAGTGAAAAATTTCGATGTTCCTGTCGTCCGATCTCAGCGCGGGTGGTACCAAAATTTCGGGCTCGGCGAGGTGGTTATGCAGAACGAAGAATTTTCAAAATCCGACAGGTAGGTACCAAGCGCGGGCCAAAAATGTGCTATTAACGTTGAATTTCAGTGAAAAATTTCGATGTTCCTGTCGTCCGATCCCAGCGCGGGTGCTACCAAAATTTTAAGCTCGGCGAGGCGGTTATGCAGAACGAATAATTTTCAAAATCCGACAGGTAGGTACCAAGCGCGGGCCAAAAATGTGCTATTAACGTTGAATTTCAGTGAAAAATTTCGATGTTCCTGTCGTCCGATCCCAGCGCGGGTGCTACCAAAATTTTGAGCTCGGCGAGGCGGTTATGCAGAACGAATAATTTTCAAAATCCGACAGGTAGGTACCAAGCGCGGGCCAAAAATGTGCTATTAACGTTGAATTTCAGTGAAAAATTTCGATGTTCCTGTCGTCCGATCTCAGCGCGGGTGGTACCAAAATTTTGAGCTCGGCGAGGCGGTTATGCAGAACGAATAATTTTCAAAATCCGACAGGTAGGTACCAAGCGCGGGCCAAAAATGTGCTATTAACGTTGAATTTCAGTGAAAAATTTCGATGTTCCTGTCGTCCGATCTCAGCGCGGGTGGTACCAAAATTTCGGGCTTGGCGAAGCGGTTATGCAGAACGAAGAATTTTCAAAATCCGACAGGTAGGTACCAAGCGCGGGCCAAAAATGTGCTATTAACGTTGAATTTCAGTGAAAAATTTCGATGTTCCTGTCGTCCGATCCCAGCGCGGGTGCTACCAAAATTTTGAGCTCGGCGAGGCGGTTATGCAGAACGAATAATTTTCAAAATCCGACAGGTAGGTACCAAGCGCGGGCCAAAAATGTGCTATTAACGTTGAATTTCAGTGAAAAATTTCGATGTTCCTGTCGTCCGATCTCAGCGCGGGTGGTACCAAAATTTCGGGCTCGGCGAGGCGGTTATGCAGAACGAAGAATTTTCAAAATCCGACAGGTAGGTACCAAGCGCGGGCCAAAAATGTGCTATTAACGTTGAATTTCAGTGAAAAATTTCGATGTTCCCGTCGTCCGATCCCAGCGCGGGTGCTACCAAAATTTTAAGCTCGGCGAGGCGGTTATGCAGAACGAATAATTTTCAAAATCCGATAGGTAGGTACCAAGCGCGGGCCAAAAATGTGCTATTAACGTTGAATTTCAGTGAAAAATTTCGATGTTCCTGTCGTCCGATCCCAGCGCGGGTGCTACCAAAATTTTAAGCTCGGCGAGGCGGTTATGCAGAACGAATAATTTTCAAAATCCGACAGGTAGGTACCAAGCGCGGGCCAAAAATGTGCTATTAACGTTGAATTTCAGTGAAAAAATTCGATGTTCCTGTCGTCCGATCCCAGCGCGGGTGCTACCAAAATTTTGAGCTTGGCGAGGCGGTTATGCAGAACGAATAATTTTCAAAATCCGACAGGTAGGTACCAAGCGCGGGCCAAAAATGTGCTATTAACGTTGAATTTCAGTGGAAAATTTCGATGTTCCTGTCGTCCGATCTCAGCGCGGGTGGTACCAAAATTTCGGGCTTGGCGAGGCGGTTATGCAGAACGAAGAATTTTCAAAATCCGACAGGTAGGTACCAAGCGCGGGCCAAAAATGTGCTATTAACGTTGAATTTCAGTGAAAAATTTCGATGTTCCTGTCGTCCGATCCCAGCGCGGGTGCTACCAAAATTTTGAGCTCGGCGAGGCAGTTATGCAGAACGAATAATTTTCAAAATCCGACAGGTAGGTACCAAGCGCGGGCCAAAAATGTGCTATTAACGTTGAATTTCAGTGAAAAATTTCGATGTTCCTGTCGTCCGATCCCAGCGCGGGTGCTACAAAAATTTTAAGCTCGGCGAGGCGGTTATGCAGAACGAATAATTTTCAAAATCCGACAGGTAGGTACCAAGCGCGGGCCAAAAATGTGCTATTAACGTTGAATTTCAGTGAAAAATTTCGATGTTCCTGTCGTCCGATCTCAGCGCGGGTGGTACCAAAATTTCGGGCTTGGCGAGGCGGTTATGCAGAACGAAGAATTTTCAAAATCCGACAGGTAGGTACCAAGCGCGGGCCAAAAATGTGCTATTAACGTTGAATTTCAGTGAAAAATTTCGATGTTCCTGTCGTCCGATCCCAGCGCGGGTGCTACCAAAATTTTGAGCTCGGCGAGGCGGTTATGCAGAACGAATAATTTTCAAAATCCGACAGGTAGGTACCAAGCGCGGGCCAAAAATGTGCAATTAACGTTGAATTTCAGTGAAAAATTTCGATGTTCCTGTCGTCCGATCCCAGCGCGGGTGCTACCAAAATTTTGAGCTCGGCGAGGCGGTTATGCAGAACGAATAATTTTCAAAATCCGACAGGTAGGTACCAAGCGCGGGCCAAAAATGTGCTATTAACGTTGAATTTCAGTGAAAAATTTCGATGTTCCTGTCGTGCGATCCCAGCGCGGGTGCTACCAAAATTTTGAGCTCGGCGAGGCGGTTATGCAGAACGAATAATTTTCAAAATCCGACAGGTAGGTACCAAGCGCGGGCCAAAAATGTGCTATTAACGTTGAATTTCAGTGAAAAATTTCGATGTTCCTGTCGTCCGATCTCAGCGCGGGTGGTACCAAAATTTCGGGCTCGGCGAGGCGGTTATGCAGAACGAAGAATTTTCAAAATCCGACAGGTAGGTACCAAGCGCGGGCCAAAAATGTGCTATTAACGTTGAATTTCAGTGAAAAATTTCGATGTTCCTGTCGTCCGATCCCAGCGCGGGTGCTACCAAAATTTTAAGCTCGGCGAGGCGGTTATGCAAAACGAATAATTTTCAAAATCCGACAGGTAGGTACCAAGCGCGGGCCAAAAATGTGCTATTAACGTTGAATTTCAGTGAAAAATTTCGATGTTCCTGTCGTCCGATCCCAGCGTGGGTGCTACCAAAATTTTGAGCTCGGCGAGGCGGTTATGCAGAATGAATAATTTTCAAAATCCGACAGGTAGGTACCAAGCGCGGGCCAAAAATGTGCTATTAACGTTGAATTTCAGTGAAAAATTTCGATGTTCCTGTCGTCCGATCTCAGCGCGGGTGGTACCAAAATTTCGGGCTCGGCGAGGCGGTTATGTAGAACGAAGAATTTTTAAAATCCGACAGGTAGGTACCAAGCGCGGGCCAAAAATGTGCTATTAACGTTGAATTTCAGTGAAAAATTTCGATGTTCCTGTCGTCCGATCCCAGCGCGGGTGCTACCAAAATTTTGAGCTCGGTGAGGCGGTTATGCAGAACGAATAATTTTCAAAATCCGACAGGTAGGTACCAAGCGCGGGCCAAAAATGTGCTATTAACGTTGAATTTCAGTGAAAAATTTCGATGTTCCTGTCGTCCGATCTCAGCGCGGGTGGTACCAAAATTTCGGGCTCGGCGAGGCGGTTATGCAGAACGAAGAATTTTCAAAATCCGACAGGTAGGTACCAAGCGCGGGCCAAAAATGTGCTATTAACGTTGAATTTCAGTGAAAAATTTCGATGTTCCTGTCGTCCGATCCCAGCGCGGGTGCTACCAAAATTTTAAGCTCGGCGAGGCGGTTATGCAGAACGAATAATTTTCAAAATCCGACAGGTAGGTACCAAGCGCGGGCCAAAAATGTGCTATTAACGTTGAATTTCAGTGAAAAATTTCGATGTTCCTGTCGTCCGATCCCAGCGTGGGTGCTACCAAAATTTTGAGCTCGGCGAGGCGGTTATGCAGAACGAATAATTTTCAAAATCCGACAGGTAGGTACCAAGCGCGGGCCAAAAATGTGCTATTAACGTTGAATTTCAGTGAAAAATTTCGATGTTCCTGTCGTCCGATCCCAGCGCGGGTGCTACCAAAATTTTAAGCTCGGCGAGGCGGTTATGCAGAACGAATAATTTTCAAAATCCGACAGGTAGGTACCAAGCGCGGGCCAAAAATGTGCTATTAACGTTGAATTTCAGTGAAAAATTTCGATGTTCCTGTCGTCCGATCTCAGCGCGGGTGGTACCAAAATTTTGGGCTCGGCGAGGCGGTTATGCAGAACGAAAAATTTTCAAAATCCGACAGGTAGGTACCAAGCGCGGGCCAAAAATGTGCTATTAACGTTGAATTTCAGTGAAAAATTTCGATGTTCCTGTCGTCCGATCTCAGCGCGGGTGGTACCAAAATTTTGGGCTCGGCGAGGCGGTTATGCAGAACGAATAATTTTCAAAATCCGACAGGTAGGTACCAAGCGCGGGCCAAAAATGTGCTATTAACGTTGAATTTCAGTGAAAAATTTCGATGTTCCTGTCGTCCGATCCCAGCGCGGGTGCTACCAAAATTTTGAGCTCGGCGAGGCGGTTATGCAGAACGAATAATTTTCAAAATCCGACAGGTAGGTACCAAGCGCGGGCCAAAAATGTGCTATTAACGTTGAATTTCAGTGAAAAATTTCGATGTTCCTGTCGTCCGATCTCAGCGCGGGTGGTACCAAAATTTCGGGCTCGGCGAGGCGGTTATGCAGAACGAAGAATTTTCAAAATCCGACAGGTAGGTACCAAGCGCGGGCCAAAAATGTGCTATTAACGTTGAATTTCAGTGAAAAATTTCGATGTTCCTGTCGTCCGATCTCAGCGCGGGTGGTACCAAAATTTCGAGCTCGGCGAGGCGGTTATGCAGAACGAAGAATTTTCAAAATCCGACAGGTAGGTACCAAGCGCGGGCCAAAAATGTGCTATTAACGTTGAATTTCAGTGAAAAATTTCGATGTTCCTGTCGTCCGATCCCAGCGCGGGTGCTACCAAAATTTTAAGCTCGGCGAGGCGGTTATGCAGAACGAATAATTTTCAAAATCCGACAGGTAGGTACCAAGCGCGGGCCAAAAATGTGCTATTAACGTTGAATTTCAGTGAAAAATTTCGATGTTCCTGTCGTCCGATCCCAGCGCGGGTGCTACCAAAATTTTAAGCTCGGCGAGGCGGTTATGCAGAACGAATAATTTTCAAAATCCGACAAATAGGTACCAAGCGCGGGCCAAAAATGTGCTATTAACGTTGAATTTCAGTGAAAAATTTCGATGTTCCTGTCGTCCGATCCCAGCGCGGGTGCTACCAAAATTTTAAGCTCGGCGAGGCGGTTATGCAGAACGAATAATTTTCAAAATCCGACAGGTAGGTACCAAGCGCGGGCCAAAAATGTGCTATTAACGTTGAATTTCAGTGAAAAATTTCGATGTTCCTGTCGTCCGATCCCAGCGCGGGTGCTACCAAAATTTTGAGCTCGGCGAGGCGGTTATGCAGAACGAATAATTTTCAAAATCCGACAGGTAGGTACCAAGCGCGGGCCAAAAATGTGCTATTAACGTTGAATTTCAGTGAAAAATTTCGATGTTCCTGTCGTCCGATCTCAGCGCGGGTGGTACCAAAATTTCGGGCTCGGCGAGGCGGTTATGCAGAACGAAGAATTTTCAAAATCCGACAGGTAGGTACCAAGCGCGGGCCAAAAATGTGCTATTAACGTTGAATTTCAGTGAAAAATTTCGATGTTCCTGTCGTCCGATCCCAGCGCGGGTGCTACCAAAATTTTAAGCTCGGCGAGGCGGTTATGCAGAACGAATAATTTTCAAAATCCGACAGGTAGGTACCAAGCGCGGGCCAAAAATGTGCTATTAACGTTGAATTTCAGTGAAAAATTTCGATGTTCCTGTCGTCCGATCCCAGCGCGGGTGCTACCAAAATTTTGAGCTCGGCGAGGCGGTTATGCAGAACGAATAATTTTCAAAATCCGACAGGTAGGTACCAAGCGCGGGCCAAAAATGTGCTATTAACGTTGAATTTCAGTGAAAAATTTCGATGTTCCTGTCGTCCGATCTCAGCGCGGGTGGTACCAAAATTTCGGGCTCGGCGAGGCGGTTATGCAGAACGAAGAATTTTTAAAATCCGACAGGTAGGTACCAAGCGCGGGCCAAAAATGTGCTATTAACGTTGAATTTCAGTGAAAAATTTCGATGTTCCTGTCGTCCGATCCCAGCGCGGGTGCTACCAAAATTTTAAGCTCGGCGAGGCGGTTATGCAGAACGAATAATTTTCAAAATCCGACAGGTAGGTACCAAGCGCGGGCCAAAAATGTGCTATTAACGTTGAATTTCAGTGAAAAATTTCGATGTTCCTGTCGTGCGATCCCAGCGCGGGTGCTACCAAAATTTTGAGCTCGGCGAGGCGGTTATGCAGAACGAATAATTTTCAAAATCCGACAGGTAGGTACCAAGCGCGGGCCAAAAATGTGCTATTAACGTTGAATTTCAGTGAAAAATTTCGATGTTCCTGTCGTCCGATCTCAGCGCGGGTGGTACCAAAATTTCGGGCTCGGCGAGGCGGTTATGTAGAATGAAGAATTTTTAAAATCCGACAGGTAGGTACCAAGCGCGGGCCAAAAATGTGCTATTAACGTTGAATTTCAGTGAAAAATTTCGATGTTCCTGTCGTCCGATCCCAGCGCGGGTGCTACCAAAATTTTGAGCTCGGCGAGGCGGTTATGCAGAACGAAGAATTTTCAAAATCCGACAGGTAGGTACCAAGCGCGGGCCAAAAATGTGCTATTAACGTTGATCGTCCGATCCCAGCGCGGGTGCTACCAAAATTTTAAGCTCGGCGAGGCGGTTATGCAGAACGAATAATTTTCAAAATCCGACAGGTAGGTACCAAGCGCGGGCCAAAAATGTGCTATTAACGTTGAATTTCAGTGAAAAATTTCGATGTTCCTGTCGTCCGATCTCAGCGCGGGTGGTACCAAAATTTCGGGCTTGGCGAGGCGGTTATGCAGAACGAAGAATTTTCAAAATCCGACAGGTAGGTACCAAGCGCGGGCCAAAAATGTGCTATTAACGTTGAATTTCAGTGAAAAATTTCGATGTTCCTGTCGTCCGATCCCAGCGCGGGTGCTACCAAAATTTTGAGCTCGGCGAGGCGGTTATGCAGAACGAATAATTTTCAAAATCCGACAGGTAGGTACCAAGCGCGGGCCAAAAATGTGCTATTAACGTTGAATTTCAGTGAAAAATTTCGATGTTCCTGTCGTCCGATCCCAGCGCGGGTGCTACCAAAATTTTAAGCTCGGCGAGGCGGTTATGCAGAACGAATAATTTTCAAAATCCGACAGGTAGGTACCAAGCGCGGGCCAAAAATGTGCTATTAACGTTGAATTTCAGTGAAAAATTTCGATGTTCCTGTCGTCCGATCCCAGCGCGGGTGCTACCAAAATTTTAAGCTCGGCGAGGCGGTTATGCAGAACGAATAATTTTCAAAATCCGACAGGTAGGTACCAAGCGCGGGCCAAAAATGTGCTATTAACGTTGAATTTCAGTGAAAAATTTCGATGTTCCTGTCGTGCGATCCCAGCGCGGGTGCTACCAAAATTTTGAGCTCGGCGAGGCGGTTATGCAGAACGAATAATTTTCAAAATCCGACAGGTAGGTACCAAGCGCGGGCCAAAAATGTGCTATTAACGTTGAATTTCAGTGAAAAATTTCGATGTTCCTGTCGTCCGATCTCAGCGCGGGTGGTACCAAAATTTCGGGCTCGGCGAGGCGGTTATGCAGAATGAAGAATTTTTAAAATCCGACAGGTAGGTACCAAGCGCGGGCCAAAAATGTGCTATTAACGTTGAATTTCAGTGAAAAATTTCGATGTTCCTGTCGTCCGATCCCAGCGCGGGTGCTACCAAAATTTTGAGCTCGGCGAGGCGGTTATGCAGAACGAAGAATTTTCAAAATCCGACAGGTAGGTACCAAGCGCGGGCCAAAAATGTGCTATTAACGTTGAATTTCAGTGAAAAATTTCGATGTTCCTGTCGTCCGATCTCAGCGCGGGTGGTACCAAAATTTCGGGCTCGGCGAGGCGGTTATGCAGAACGAAGAATTTTCAAAATCCGACAGGTAGGTACCAAGCGCGGGCCAAAAATGTGCTATTAACGTTGATCGTCCGATCCCAGCGCGGGTGCTACCAAAATTTTAAGCTCGGCGAGGCGGTTATGCAGAACGAATAATTTTCAAAATCCGACAGGTAGGTACCAAGCGCGGGCCAAAAATGTGCTATTAACGTTGAATTTCAGTGAAAAATTTCGATGTTCCTGTCGTCCGATCTCAGCGCGGGTGGTACCAAAATTTCGGGCTTGGCGAGGCGGTTATGCAGAACGAAGAATTTTCAAAATCCGACAGGTAGGTACCAAGCGCGGGCCAAAAATGTGCTATTAACGTTGAATTTCAGTGAAAAATTTCGATGTTCCTCTCGTCCGATCCCAGCGCGGGTGCTACCAAAATTTTGAGCTCGGCGAGGCGGTTATGCAGAACGAATAATTTTCAAAATCCGACAGGTAGGTACCAAGCGCGGGCCAAAAATGTGCTATTAACGTTGAATTTCAGTGAAAAATTTCGATGTTCCTGTCGTCCGATCTCAGCGCGGGTGGTACCAAAATTTCGGGCTCGGCGAGGCGGTTATGCAGAACGAAGAATTTTCAAAATCCGACAGGTAGGTACCAAGCGCGGGCCAAAAATGTGCTATTAACGTTGAATTTCAGTGAAAAATTTCGATGTTCCTGTCGTCCGATCCCAGCGCGGGTGCTACCAAAATTTTAAGCTCGGCGAGGCGGTTATGCAGAACGAATAATTTTCAAAATCCGACAGGTAGGTACCAAGCGCGGGCCAAAAATGTGCTATTAACGTTGAATTTCAGTGAAAAATTTCGATGTTCCTGTCGTGCGATCCCAGCGCGGGTGCTACCAAAATTTTGAGCTCGGCGAGGCGGTTATGCAGAACGAATAATTTTCAAAATTAATAATTCAAAATTAGTAGGTACCAAGCGCGGGCCAAAAATGTGCTATTAACGTTGAATTTCAGTAAAAAATTTCGATGTTCCTGTCGTCCGATCTCAGCGCGGGTGGTACCAAAATTTCGGGCTCGGCGAGGCGGTTATGCAGAATGAAGAATTTTTAAAATCCGACAGGTAGGTACCAAGCGCGGGCCAAAAATGTGCTATTAACGTTGAATTTCAATGAAAAATTTCGATGTTCCTGTCGTCCGATCCCAGCGCGGGTGCTACCAAAATTTTGAGCTCGGCGAGGCGGTTATGCAGAACGAAGAATTTTCAAAATCCGACAGGTAGGTACCAAGCGCGGGCCAAAAATGTGCTATTAACGTTGAATTTCAGTGAAAAATTTTGATGTTCCTGTCGTCCGATCTCAGCGCGGGTGGTACCAAAATTTCGGGCTCGGCGAGGCGGTTATGCAGAACGAAGAATTTTCAAAATCCGACAGGTAGGTACCAAGCGCGGGCCAAAAATGTGCTATTAACGTTGATCGTCCGATCCCAGCGCGGGTGCTACCAAAATTTTAAGCTCGGCGAGGCGGTTATGCAGAACGAATAATTTTCAAAATCCGACAGGTAGGTACCAAGCGCGGGCCAAAAATGTGCTATTAACGTTGAATTTCAGTGAAAAATTTCGATGTTCCTGTCGTCCGATCTCAGCGCGGGTGGTACCAAAATTTCGGGCTTGGCGAGGCGGTTATGCAGAACGAAGAATTTTCAAAATCCGACAGGTAGGTACCAAGCGCGGGCCAAAAATGTGCTATTAACGTTGAATTTCAGTGAAAAATTTCGATGTTCCTGTCGTCCGATCCCAGCGCGGGTGCTACCAAAATTTTGAGCTCGGCGAGGCGGTTATGCAGAACGAATAATTTTCAAAATCCGACAGGTAGGTACCAAGCGCGGGCCAAAAATGTGCAATTAACGTTGAATTTCAGTGAAAAATTTCGATGTTCCTGTCGTCCGATCCCAGCGCGGGTGCTACCAAAATTTTGAGCTCGGCGAGGCGGTTATGCAGAACGAATAATTTTCAAAATCCGACAGGTAGGTACCAAGCGCGGGCCAAAAATGTGCTATTAACGTTGAATTTCAGTGAAAAATTTCGATGTTCCTGTCGTGCGATCCCAGCGCGGGTGCTACCAAAATTTTGAGCTCGGCGAGGCGGTTATGCAGAACGAATAATTTTCAAAATCCGACAGGTAGGTACCAAGCGCGGGCCAAAAATGTGCTATTAACGTTGAATTTCAGTAAAAAATTTCGATGTTCCTGTCGTCCGATCTCAGCGCGGGTGTAACCAAAATTTCGGGCTCGGCGAGGCGGTTATGCAGAATGAAGAATTTTTAAAATCCGACAGGTAGGTACCAAGCGCGGGCCAAAAATGTGCTATTAACGTTGAATTTCAATGAAAAATTTCGATGTTCCTGTCGTCCGATCCCAGCGCGGGTGCTACCAAAATTTTGAGCTCGGCGAGGCGGTTATGCAGAACGAAGAATTTTCAAAATCCGACAGGTAGGTACCAAGCGCGGGCCAAAAATGTGCTATTAACGTTGAATTTCAGTGAAAAATTTTGATGTTCCTGTCGTCCGATCTCAGCGCGGGTGGTACCAAAATTTCGGGCTCGGCGAGGCGGTTATGCAGAACGAAGAATTTTCAAAATCCGACAGGTAGGTACCAAGCGCGGGCCAAAAATGTGCTATTAACGTTGATCGTCCGATCCCAGCGCGGGTGGTACCAAAATTTTGGGCTCGGCGAGGCGGTTACGCAGAACGAAGAATTTTCAAAATCCGACAGGTAGGTACCAAGCGCGGGCCAAAAATGTGCTATTAACGTTGAATTTCAGTGAAAAATTTCGATGTTCCTGTCGTCCGATCCCAGCGCGGGTGCTACCAAAATTTTAAGCTCGGCGAGGCGGTTATGCAGAACGAATAATTTTCAAAATCCGACAGGTAGGTACCAAGCGCGGGCCAAAAATGTGCTATTAACGTTGAATTTCAGTGAAAAATTTCGATGTTCCTGTCGTCCGATCTCAGCGCGGGTGGTACCGAAATTTCGGGCTCGGCGAGGCGGTTATGCAGAACGAAAAATTTTCAAAATCCGACAGGTAGGTACCAAGCGCGGGTCAAAAATGTGCTATTAACGTTGAATTTCAGTGAAAAATTTCGATGTTCCTGTCGTCCGATCTCAGCGCGGGTGGTACCAAAATTTCGGGCTCGGCGAGGCGGTTATGCAGAACGAAAAATTTTCAGTGAAAAATTTCGATGTTCCTGTCGTCCGATCCCAGCGCGGGTGGTACCAAAATTTTGAGCTCGGCGAGGCGGTTATGCAGAACGAATAATTTTCAAAATCCGACAGGTAGGTACCAAGCGCGGGCCAAAAATGTGCTATTAACGTTGAATTTCAGTGAAAAATTTCGATGTTCCTGTCGTCCGATCTCAGCGCGGGTGGTACCAAAATTTCGGGCTCGGCGAGGCGGTTATGCAGAACGAAGAATTTTCAAAATCCGACAGGTAGGTACCAAGCGCGGGCCAAAAATGTGCTATTAACGTTGAATTTCAGTGAAAAATTTCGATGTTCCTGTCGTCCGATCCCAGCGCGGGTGCTACCAAAATTTTAAGCTCGGCGAGGCGGTTATGCAGAAGGAATAATTTTCAAAATCCGACAGGTAGGTACCAAGCGCGGGCCAAAAATGTGCTATTAACGTTGAATTTCAGTGAAAAATTTCGATGTTCCTGTCGTCCGATCCCAGCGTGGGTGCCACCAAAATTTTGAGCTCGGCGAGGCGGTTATGCAGAACGAATAATTTTCAAAATCCGACAGGTAGGTACCAAGCGCGGGCCAAAAATGTGCTATTAACGTTGAATTTCAGTGAAAAATTTCGATGTTCCTGTCGTCCGATCTCAGCGCGGGTGGTACCAAAATTTCGGGCTCGGCGAGGCGGTTATGCAGAACGAAGAATTTTCAAAATCCGACAGGTAGGTACCAAGCGCGGGCCAAAAATGTGCTATTAACGTTGAATTTCAGTGAAAAATTTCGATGTTCCTGTCGTCCGATCCCAGCGCGGGTGCTACCAAAATTTTAAGCTCGGCGAGGCGGTTATGCAGAACGAATAATTTTCAAAATCCGACAGGTAGGTACCAAGCGCGGGCCAAAAATGTGCTATTAACGTTGAATTTCAGTGAAAAATTTCGATGTTCCTGTCGTCCGATCCCAGCGCGGGTGCTACCAAAATTTTAAGCTCGGCGAGGCGGTTATGCAGAACGAATAATTTTCAAAATCCGACAGGTAGGTACATAGCGCGGGCCAAAAATGTGCTATTAACGTTGAATTTCAGTGAAAAATTTCGATGTTCCTGTCGTCCGATCCCAGCGCGGGTGCTACCAAAATTTTGAGCTCGGCGAGGCGGTTATGCAGAACGAAAAATTTTCAAAATCCGACAGGTAGGTACCAAGCGCGGGCCAAAAATGTGCTATTAACGTTGAATTTCAGTGAAAAATTTCGATGTTCCTGTCGTCCGATCCCAGCGTGGGTGCTACCAAAATTTTGAGCTCGGCGAGGCGGTTATGCAGAACGAATAATTTTCAAAATCCGACAGGTAGGTACCAAGCGCGGGCCAAAAATGTGCTATTAACGTTGAATTTCAGTGAAAAATTTCGATGTTCCTGTCGTCCGATCTCAGCGCGGGTGGTACCAAAATTTCGGGCTCGGCGAGGCGGTTATGCAGAACGAAGAATTTTCAAAATCCGACAGGTAGGTACCAAGCGCGGGCCAAAAATGTGCTATTAACGTTGAATTTCAGTGAAAAATTTCGATGTTCCTGTCGTCCGATCCCAGCGCGGGTGCTACCAAAATTTTGAGCTCGGCGAGGCGGTTATGCAGAACGAATAATTTTCAAAATCCGACAGGTAGGTACCAAGCGCGGGCCAAAAATGTGCTATTAACGTTGAATTTCAGTGAAAAATTTCGATGTTCCTGTCGTCCGATCTCAGCGCGGGTGGTACCAAAATTTCGGGCTCGGCGAGGCGGTTATGCAGAACGAAGAATTTTCAAAATCCGACAGGTAGGTACCAAGCGCGGGCCAAAAATAAGCTATTAACGTTGAATTTCAGTGAAAAATTTCGATGTTCCTGTCGTCCGATCTCAGCGCGGGTGGTACCAAAATTTCGGGCTCGGCGAGGCGGTTATGCAGAACGAAGAATTTTCAAAATCCAACAGGTAGGTACCAATCGCGGGCCAAAAATGTGCTATTAACGTTGAATTTCAGTAAAAAATTTCGATGTTCTGTCGTGCGATCCCAGCGCGGGTTCTACCAAAATTTTGAGCTCGGCGAGGCGGTTATGCAGAACGAATAATTTTCAAAATCCGACAGGTAGGTACCAAGCGCGGGCCAAAAATGTGCTATTAACGTTGAGTTTCAGTGAAAAATTTCGATGTTCCTGTCGTCCGATCTCAGCGCGGGTGGTACCAAAATTTTGGGCTCGGCGAGGCGGTTATGCAGAACGAATAATTTTCAAAATCCGACAGGTAGGTACCAAGCGCGGGCCAAAAATGTGCTATTAACGTTGAATTTCAGTGAAAAATTTCGATGTTCCTGTCGTCCGATCCCAGCGCGGGTGCTACCAAAATTTTGAGCTCGGCGAGGCGGTTATGCAGAACGAATAATTTTCAAAATCCGACAGGTAGGTACCAAGCGCGGGCCAAAAATGTGCTATTAACGTTGAATTTCAGTGAAAAATTTCGATGTTCCTGTCGTCCGATCTCAGCGCGGGTGGTACCAAAATTTCGGGCTCGGCGAGGCGGTTATGCAGAACGAAAAATTTTCAAAATCCGACAGGTAGGTACCAAGCGCGGGCCAAAAATGTGCTATTAACGTTGAATTTCAGTGAAAAATTTCGATGTTCCTGTCGTCCGATCCCAGCGCGGGTGCTACCAAAATTTTGAGCTCGGCGAGGCGGTTATGCAGAACGAAAAATTTTCAAAATCCGACAGGTAGGTACCAAGCGCGGGCCAAAAATGTGCTATTAACGTTGAATTTCAGTGAAAAATTTCGATGTTCCTGTCGTCCGATCCCAGCGCGGGTGCTACCAAAATTTTGAGCTCGGCGAGGCGGTTATGCAGAACGAATAATTTTCAAAATCCGACACGTAGGTACCAAGCGCGGGCCAAAAATGTGCTATTAATGTTGAATTTCAGTGAAAAATTTCGATGTTCCTGTCGTCCGATCTCAGCGCGGGTGGTACCAAAATTTCGGGCTCGGCGAGGCGGTTACGCAGAACGAAGAATTTTCAAAATCCGACAGGTAGGTACCAAGCGCGGGCCAAAAATGTGCTATTAACGTTGAATTTCAGTGAAAAATTTTGATGTTCCTGTCGTCCGATCTCAGCGCGGGTGGTACCAAAATTTCGGGCTCGGCGAGGCGGTTATGCAGAATGAAGAATTTTCAAAATCCGACAGGTAGGTACCAAGCGCGGGCCAAAAATGTGCTATTAACGTTGAATTTCAGTGAAAAATTTCGATGTTCCTGTCGTCCGATCCCAGCGCGGGTGCTACCAAAATTTTGAGCTCGGCGAGGCGGTTATGCAGAATGAATAATTATTAAAATCCGACAGGTAGGTACCAAGCGCGGGCCAAAAATGTGCTATTAACGTTGAATTTCAGTGAAAAATTTCGATGTTCCTGTCGTCCGATCTCAGCGCGGGTGGTACCAAAATTTCGGGCTCGGCGAGGCGGTTATGCAGAACGAATAATTTTCAAAATCCGACAGGTAGGTACCAAGCGCGGGCCAAAAATGTGCTATTAACGTTGAATTTCAGTGAAAAATTTCGATGTTCCTGTCGTCTGATCTCAGCGCGGGTGGTACCAAAATTTCGGGCTCGGCGAGGCGGTTATGCAGAACGAAGAATTTTCGAAATCCGACAGGTAGGTACCAAGCGCGGGCCAAAAATGTGCTATTAACGTTGAATTTCAGTGAAAAATTTCGATGTTCCTGTCGTCCGATCCCAGCGCGGGTGCTACCAAAATTTTGAGCTCGGCGAGGCGGTTATGCAGAACGAATAATTTTCAAAATCCGACAGGTAGGTACCAAGCGCGGGCCAAAAATAAGCTATTAACGTTGAATTTCAGTGAAAAATTTTGATGTTCCTGTCGTCCGATCTCAGCGCGGGTGGTACCAAAATTTCGAGCTCGGCGAGGCGGTTATGCAGAATGAAGAATTTTCAAAATCCGACAGGTAGGTACCAAGCGCGGGCCAAAAATGTGCTATTAACGTTGAATTTCAGTGAAAAATTTCGATGTTCCTGTCGTCCGATCTCAGCGCGGGTGGTACCAAAATTTCGGGCTCGGCGAGGCGGTTATGCAGAACGAAGAATTTTCAAAATCCGTCAGGTAGGTACCAAGCGCGGGCCAAAAATGTGCTATTAACGTTGAATTTCAGTGAAAAATTTCGATGTTCCTGTCGTCCGATCTCAGCGCGGGTGGTACCAAAATTTCGGGCTCGGCGAGGCGGTTATGCAGAACGAAGAATTTTCAAAATCCGACAGGTAGGTACCAAGCGCGGGCCAAAAATGTGCTATTAACGTTGAATTTCAGTGAAAAATTTCGATGTTCCTGTCGTCCGATCCCAGCGCGGGTGCTACCAAAATTTTGAGCTCGGCGAGGCGGTTATGCAGAACGAATAATTTTCAAAATCCGACAGGTAGGTACCAAGCGCGGGCCAAAAATGTGCTATTAACGTTGAATTTCAGTGAAAAATTTCGATGTTCCTGTCGTCCGATCTCAGCGCGGGTTGTACCAAAATTTCGAGCTCGGCGAGGCGGTTATGCAGAATGAAGAATTTTCAAAATCCGACAGGTAGGTACCAAGCGCGGGCCAAAAATGTGCTATTAACGTTGAATTTCAGTGAAAAATTTCGATGTTCCTGTCGTCCGATCTCAGCGCGGGTGGTACCAAAATTTCGAGCTCGGCGAGGCGGTTATGCAGAATGAAGAATTTTCAAAATCCGACAGGTAGGTACCAAGCGCGGGCCAAAAATGTGCTATTAACGTTGAATTTCAGTGAAAAATTTCGATGTTCCTGTCGTCCGATCCCAGCGCGGGTGCTACCAAAATTTTGAGCTCGGCGAGGCGGTTACGCAGAACGAAGAATTTTCAAAATCCGACAGGTAGGTACCAAGCGCGGGCCAAAAATGTGCTATTAACGTTGAATTTCAGTGAAAAATTTAGATGTTCCTGTCGTCCGATCTCAGCGCGGGTGGTACCAAAATTTTGGGCTAGGCGAGGCGGTTATGCAGAACGAAGAATTTTCAAAATCCGTCAGGTAGGTACCAAGCGCGGGCCAAAAATGTGCTATTAACGTTGAATTTCAGTGAAAAATTTCGATGTTCCTGTCGTCCGATCTCAGCGCGGGTGGTACCAAAATTTCGGGCTCGGCGAGGCGGTTATGCAGAACGAAGAATTTTCAAAATCCGACAGGTAGGTACCAAGCGCGGGCCAAAAATGTGCTATTAACGTTGAATTTCAGTGAAAAATTTCGATGTTCCTGTCGTCCGATCCCAGCGCGGGTGCTACCAAAATTTTGAGGTCGGCGAGGCGGTTATGCAGAACGAATAATTTTCAAAATCCGACAGGTAGGTACCAAGCGCGGGCCAAAAATGTGCTATTAACGTTGAATTTCAGTGAAAAATTTCGATGTTCCTGTCGTCCGATCTCAGCGCGGGTGGTACCAAAATTTCGGGCTCGGCGAGGCGGTTATGCGGAACGAAGAATTTTCAAAATCCGACAGGTAGGTACCAAGCGCGGGCCAAAAATAAGCTATTAACGTTGAATTTCAGTGAAAAATTTCGATGTTCCTGTCGTCCGATCTCAGCGCGGGTGGTACCAAAATTTCGGGCTCGGCGAGGCGGTTATGCAGAACGAAGAATTTTCAAAATCCAACAGGTAGGTACCAAGCGCGGGCCAAAAATGTGCTATTAACGTTGAATTTCAGTGAAAAATTTCGATGTTCCTGTCGTGCGATCCCAGCGCGGGTTCTACCAAAATTTTGAGCTCGGCGAGGCGGTTATGCAGAACGAATAATTTTCAAAATCCGACAGGTAGGTACCAAGCGCGGGCCAAAAATGTGCTATTAACGTTGAATTTCAGTGAAAAATTTCGATGTTCCTTTCGTCCGATCCCAGCGCGGGTGCTACCAAAATTTTGAGCTCGGCGAGGCGGTTATGCAGAACGAATAATTTTCAAAATCCGACAGGTAGGTACCAAGCGCGGGCCAAAAATGTGCTATTAACGTTGAATTTCAGTGAAAAATTTCGATGTTCCTGTCGTCCGATCTCAGCGCGGGTGGTACCAAAATTTCGGGCTCGGCGACGCGGTTATGCAGAACGAAGAATTTTCAAAATCCGACAGGTAGGTACCAAGCGCGGGCCAAAAATGTGCTATTAACGTTGAATTTCAGTGAAAAATTTCGATGTTCCTGTCGTCCGATCCCAGCGCGGGTGCTACCAAAATTTTAAGCCCGGCGAGGCGGTTATGCAGAACGAATAATTTTCAAAATCCGACAGGTAGGTACCAAGCGCGGGCCAAAAATGTGCTATTAACGTTGAATTTCAGTGAAAAATTTCGATGTTCCTGTCGTCCGATCCCAGCGCAGGTGCTACCAAAATTTTAAGCTCGGCGAGGCGGTTATGCAGAACGAATAATATTCAAAATCCGACAGGTAGGTACCAAGCGCGGGCCAAAAATGTGCTATTAACGTTGAATTTCAGTGAAAAATTTCGATGTTCCTGTCGTCCGATCCCAGCGCGGGTGCTACCAAAATTTTAAGCTCGGCGAGGCGGTTATGCAGAACGAATAATTTTCAAAATCCGACAGGTAGGTACCAAGCGCGGGCCAAAAATGTGCTATTAACGTTGAATTTCAGTGAAAAATTTCGATGTTCCTGTCGTCCGATCCCAGCGCGGGTGCTACCAAAATTTTGAGCTCGGTGAGGCGGTTATGCAGAACGAATAATTTTCAAAATCCGACAGGTAGGTACCAAGCGCGGGCCAAAAATGTGCTATTAACGTTGAATTTCAGTGAAAAATTTCGATGTTCCTGTCGTCCGATCCCAGCGCGGGTGCTACCAAAATTTTGAGCTCGGCGAGGCGGTTATGCAGAACGAATAATTTTCAAAATCCGACAGGTAGGTACCAAGCGCGGGCCAAAAATGTGCTATTAACGTTGAATTTCAGTGAAAAATTTCGATGTTCCTGTCGTCCGATCTCAGCGCGGGTGGTACCAAAATTTCGGGCTCGGCGAGGCGGTTATGCAGAACGAAGAATTTTCAAAATCCGACAGGTAGGTACCAAGCGCGGGCCAAAAATGTGCTATTAACGTTGAATTTCAGTGAAAAATTTCGATGTTCCTGTCGTCCGATCCCAGCGCGGGTGCTACCAAAATTTTAAGCTCGGCGAGGCGGTTATGCAGAACGAATAATTTTCAAAATCCGACAGGTAGGTACCAAGCGCGGGCCAAAAATGTGCTATTAACGTTGAATTTCAGTGAAAAATTTCGATGTTCCTGTCGTCCGATCCCAGCGCGGGTGCTACCAAAATTTTAAGCTCGGCGAGGCGGTTATGCAGAACGAATAATTTTCAAAATCCGACAGGTAGGTACCAAGCGCGGGCCAAAAATGTGCTATTAACGTTGAATTTCAGTGAAAAATTTCGATGTTCCTGTCGTCCGATCCCAGCGCGGGTGCTACCAAAATTTTGAGCTCGGCGAGGCGGTTATGCAGAACGAATAATTTTCAAAATCCGACAGGTAGGTACCAAGCGCGGGCCAAAAATGTGCTATTAACGTTGAATTTCAGTGAAAAATTTCGATGTTCCTGTCGTCCGATCCCAGCGCGGGTGCTACCAAAATTTTGAGCTCGGCGAGGCGGTTATGCAGAACGAATAATTTTCAAAATCCGACAGGTAGGTACCAAGCGCGGGCCAAAAATGTGCTATTAACGTTGAATTTCAGTGAAAAATTTCGATGTTCCTGTCGTCCGATCTCAGCGCGGGTGGTACCAAAATTTCGGGCTCGGCGAGGCGGTTATGCAGAACGAAGAATTTTCAAAATCCGACAGGTAGGTACCAAGCGCGGGCCAAAAATGTGCTATTAACGTTGAATTTCAGTGAAAAATTTCGATGTTCCTGTCGTCCGATCCCAGCGCGGGTGCTACCAAAATTTTAAGCTCGGCGAGGCGGTTATGCAGAACGAATAATTTTCAAAATCCGACAGGTAGGTACCAAGCGCGGGCCAAAAATGTGCTATTAACGTTGAATTTCAGTGGAAAATTTTCGATGTTCCTGTCGTCCGATCCCAGCGCGGGTGCTACCAAAATTTTAAGCTCGGCGAGGCGGTTATGCAGAACGAATAATTTTCAAAATCCGACAGGTAGGTACCAAGCGCGGGCCAAAAATGTGCTATTAACGTTGAATTTCAGTGAAAAATTTCGATGTTCCTGTCGTCCGATCCCAGCGCGGGTGCTACCAAAATTTTGAGCTCGGCGAGGCGGTTATGCAGAACGAATAATTTTCAAAATCCGACAGGTAGGTACCAAGCGCGGGCCAAAAATGTGCTATTAACGTTGAATTTCAGTGAAAAATTTCGATGTTCCTGTCGTCCGATCCCAGCGCGGGTGCTACCAAAATTTTGAGCTCGGCGAGGTGGTTATGCAGAACGAATAATTTTCAAAATCCGACAGGTAGGTACCAAGCGCGGGCCAAAAATGTGCTATTAACGTTGAATTTCAGTGAAAAATTTCGATGTTCCTGTCGTCCGATCTCAGCGCGGGTGGTACCAAAATTTCGGGCTCGGCGAGGCGGTTATGCAGAACGAAGAATTTTCAAAATCCGACAGGTAGGTACCAAGCGCGGGCCAAAAATGTGCTATTAACGTTGAATTTCAGTGAAAAATTTCGATGTTCCTGTCGTCCGATCCCAGCGCGGGTGCTACCAAAATTTTAAGCTCGGCGAGGCGGTTATGCAGAACGAATAATTTTCAAAATCCGACAGGTAGGTACCAAGCGCGGGCCAAAAATGTGCTATTAACGTTGAATTTCAGTGAAAAATTTCGATGTTCCTGTCGTCCGATCCCAGCGCGGGTGCTACCAAAATTTTAAGCTCGGCGAGGCGGTTATGCAGAACGAATAATTTTCAAAATCCGACAGGTAGGTACCAAGCGCGGGCCAAAAATGTGCTATTAACGTTGAATTTCAGTGAAAAAATTCGATGTTCCTGTCGTCCGATCCCAGCGCGGGTGCTACCAAAATTTTGAGCTTGGCGAGGCGGTTATGCAGAACGAATAATTTTCAAAATCCGACAGGTAGGTACCAAGCGCGGGCCAAAAATGTGCTATTAACGTTGAATTTCAGTGAAAAATTTCGATGTTCCTGTCGTCCGATCCCAGCGCGGGTGCTACCAAAATTTTAAGCTCGGCGAGGCGGTTATGCAGAACGAATAATTTTCAAAATCCGACAGGTAGGTACCAAGCGCGGGCCAAAAATGTGCTATTAACGTTGAATTTCAGTGAAAAATTTCGATGTTCCTGTCGTCCGATCCCAGCGCGGGTGCTACCAAAATTTTGAGCTCGGCGAGGCGGTTATGCAGAACGAATAATTTTCAAAATCCGACAGGTAGGTACCAAGCGCGGGCCAAAAATGTGCTATTAACGTTGAATTTCAGTGAAAAATTTCGATGTTCCTGTCGTCCGATCTCAGCGCGGGTGGTACCAAAATTTCGGGCTCGGCGAGGCGGTTATGCAGAACGAAAAATTTTCAAAATCCGACAGGTAGGTACCAAGCGCGGGCCAAAAATGTGCTATTAACGTTGAATTTCAGTGAAAAATTTCGATGTTCCTGTCGTCCGATCCCAGCGCGGGTGCTACCAAAATTTTGAGCTCGGCGAGGCGGTTATGCAGAACGAATAATTTTCAAAATCCGACAGGTAGGTACCAAGCGCGGGCCAAAAATGTGCTATTAACGTTGAATTTCAGTGAAAAATTTCGATGTTCCTGTCGTCCGATCCCAGCGCGGGTACTACCAAAATTTTAAGCTCGGCGAGGCGGTTATGCAGAACGAATAATTTTCAAAATCCGACAGGTAGGTACCAAGCGCGGGCCAAAAATGTGCTATTAACGTTGAATTTCAGTGAAAAATTTCGATGTTCCTGTCGTCCGATCCCAGCGCGGGTGCTACCAAAATTTTGAGCTCGGCGAGGCGGTTATGCAGAACGAATAATTTTCAAAATCCGACAGGTAGGTACCAAGCGCGGGCCAAAAATGTGCTATTAACGTTGAATTTCAGTGAAAAATTTCGATGTTCCTGTCGTCCGATCCCAGCGCGGGTGCTACCAAAATTTTGAGCTCGGCGAGGCGGTTATGCAGAACGAAGAATTTTCAAAATCCGACAGGTAGGTACCAAGCGCGGGCCAAAAATGTGCTATTAACGTTGAATTTCAGTGAAAAATTTCGATGTTCCTGTCGTCCGATCTCAGCGCGGGTGCTACCAAAATTTTAAGCTCGGCGAGGCGGTTATGCAGAACGAATAATTTTCAAAATCCGACAGGTAAGTACCAAGCGCGGGCCAAAAATGTGCTATTAACGTTGAATTTCAGTGAAAAATTTCGATGTTCCTGTCGTCCGATCCCAGCGCGGGTGCTACCAAAATTTTAAGCTCGGCGAGGCGGTTATGCAGAACGAATAATTTTCAAAATCCGACAGGTAGGTACCAAGCGCGGGCCAAAAATGTGCTATTAACGTTGAATTTCAGTGAAAAATTTCGATGTTCCTGTCGTCCGATCCCAGCGCGGGTGCTACCAAAATTTTAAGCTCGGCGAGGCGGTTATGCAGAACGAATAATTTTCAAAATCCGACAGGTAGGTACCAAGCGCGGGCCAAAAATGTGCTATTAACGTTGAATTTCAGTGAAAAATTTCGATGTTCCTGTCGTCCGATCCCAGCGCGGGTGCTACCAAAATTTTGAGCTCGGCGAGGCGGTTATGCAGAACGAATAATTTTCAAAATCCGACAGGTAGGTACCAAGCGCGGGCCAAAAATGTGCTATTAACGTTGAATTTCAGTGAAAAATTTCGATGTTCCTGTCGTCCGATCCCAGCGCGGGTGCTACCAAAATTTTAAGCTCGGCGAGGCGGTTATGCAGAACGAATAATTTTCAAAATCTGACAGGTAGGTACCAAGCGCGGGCCAAAAATGTGCTATTAACGTTGAATTTCAGTGAAAAATTTCGATGTTCCTGTCGTCCGATCCCAGCGCGGGTGCTACCAAAATTTTAAGCTCGGCGAGGCGGTTATGCAGAACGAATAATTTTCAAAATCCGACAGGTAGGTACCAAGCGCGGGCCAAAAATGTGCTATTAACGTTGAATTTCAGTGAAAAATTTCGATGTTCCTGTCGTCCGATCCCAGCGCGGGTGCTACCAAAATTTTAAGCTCGGCGAGGCGGTTATGCAGAACGAATAATTTTCAAAATCCGACAGGTAGGTACCAAGCGCGGGCCAAAAATGTGCTATTAACGTTGAATTTCAGTGAAAAAATTCGATGTTCCTGTCGTCCGATCCCAGCGCGGGTGCTACCAAAATTTTGAGCTTGGCGAGGCGGTTATGCAGAACGAATAATTTTCAAAATCCGACAGGTAGGTACCAAGCGCGGGCCAAAAATGTGCTATTAACGTTGAATTTCAGTGGAAAATTTCGATGTTCCTGTCGTCCGATCTCAGCGCGGGTGGTACCAAAATTTCGGGCTTGGCGAGGCGGTTATGCAGAACGAAGAATTTTCAAAATCCGACAGGTAGGTACCAAGCGCGGGCCAAAAATGTGCTATTAACGTTGAATTTCAGTGAAAAATTTCGATGTTCCTGTCGTCCGATCCCAGCGCGGGTGCTACCAAAATTTTGAGCTCGGCGAGGCGGTTATGCAGAACGAATAATTTTCAAAATCCGACAGGTAGGTACCAAGCGCGGGCCAAAAATGTGCTATTAACGTTGAATTTCAGTGAAAAATTTCGATGTTCCTGTCGTCCGATCCCAGCGCGGGTGCTACCAAAATTTTAAGCTCGGCGAGGCGGTTATGCAGAACGAATAATTTTCAAAATCCGACAGGTAGGTACCAAGCGCGGGCCAAAAATGTGCTATTAACGTTGAATTTCAGTGAAAAATTTCGATGTTCCTGTCGTCCGATCCCAGCGCGGGTGCTACCAAAATTTTGAGCTCGGCGAGGCGGTTATGCAGAACGAATAATTTTCAAAATCCGACAGGTAGGTACCAAGCGCGGGCCAAAAATGTGCTATTAACGTTGAATTTCAGTGAAAAATTTCGATGTTCCTGTCGTCCGATCCCAGCGCGGGTGCTACCAAAATTTTGAGCTCGGCGAGGCGGTTATGCAGAACGAATAATTTTCAAAATCCGACAGGTAGGTACCAAGCGCGGGCCAAAAATGTGCTATTAACGTTGAATTTCAGTGAAAAATTTCGATGTTCCTGTCGTCCGATCTCAGCGCGGGTGGTACCAAAATTTCGGGCTCGGCGAGGCGGTTATGCAGAACGAAGAATTTTCAAAATCCGACAGGTAGGTACCAAGCGCGGGCCAAAAATGTGCTATTAACGTTGAATTTCAGTGAAAAATTTCGATGTTCCTGTCGTCCGATCCCAGCGCGGGTGCTACCAAAATTTTGAGCTTGGCGAGGCGGTTATGCAGAACGAATAATTTTCAAAATCCGACAGGTAGGTACCAAGCGCGGGCCAAAAATGTGCTATTAACGTTGAATTTCAGTGGAAAATTTCGATGTTCCTGTCGTCCGATCTCAGCGCGGGTGGTACCAAAATTTCGGGCTTGGCGAGGCGGTTATGCAGAACGAAGAATTTTCAAAATCCGACAGGTAGGTACCAAGCGCGGGCCAAAAATGTGCTATTAACGTTGAATTTCAGTGAAAAATTTCGATCTTCCTGTCGTCCGATCCCAGCGCGGGTGCTACCAAAATTTTGAGCTCGGCGAGGCGGTTATGCAGAACGAATAATTTTCAAAATCCGACAGGTAGGTACCAAGCGCGGGCCAAAAATGTGCTATTAACGTTGAATTTCAGTGAAAAATTTCGATGTTCCTGTCGTCCGATCCCAGCGCGGGTGCTACCAAAATTTTAAGCTCGGCGAGGCGGTTATGCAGAACGAATAATTTTCAAAATCCGTCAGGTAGGTACCAAGCGCGGGCCAAAAATGTGCTATTAACGTTGAATTTCAGTGAAAAATTTCGATGTTCCTGTCGTCCGATCCCAGCGCGGGTGCTACCAAAATTTTGAGCTCGGCGAGGCGGTTATGCAGAACGAAGAATTTTCAAAATCCGACAGGTAGGTACCAAGCGCGGGCCAAAAATGTGCTATTAACGTTGAATTTCAGTGAAAAATTTCGATGTTCCTGTCGTCCGATCCCAGCGCGGGTGCTACCAAAATTTTGAGCTCGGCGAGGCGGTTATGCAGAACGAATAATTTTCAAAATCCGACAGGTAGGTACCAAGCGCGGGCCAAAAATGTGCTATTAACGTTGAATTTCAGTGAAAAATTTCGATGTTCCTGTCGTCCGATCTCAGCGCGGGTGGTACCAAAATTTCGGGCTCGGCGAGGCGGTTATGCAGAACGAAGAATTTTCAAAATCCGACAGGTAGGTACCAAGCGCGGGCCAAAAATGTGCTATTAACGTTGAATTTCAGTGAAAAATTTCGATGTTCCTGTCGTCCGATCCCAGCGCGGGTGCTACCAAAATTTTAAGCTCGGCGAGGCGGTTATGCAGAACGAATAATTTTCAAAATCCGACAGGTAGGTACCAAGCGCGGGCCAAAAATGTGCTATTAACGTTGAATTTCAGTGAAAAATTTCGATGTTCCTGTCGTCCGATCCCAGCGCGGGTGCTACCAAAATTTTAAGCTCGGCGAGGCGGTTATGCAGAACGAATAATTTTCAAAATCCGACAGGTAGGTACCAAGCGCGGGCCAAAAATGTGCTATTAACGTTGAATTTCAGTGAAAAATTTCGATGTTCCTGTCGTCCGATCCCAGCGCGGGTGCTACCAAAATTTTGAGCTCGGCGAGGCGGTTATGCAGAACGAATAATTTTCAAAATCCGACAGGTAGGTACCAAGCGCGGGCCAAAAATGTGCTATTAACGTTGAATTTCAGTGAAAAATTTCGATGTTCCTGTCGTCCGATCCCAGCGCGGGTGCTACCAAAATTTTGAGCTCGGCGAGGCGGTTATGCAGAACGAATAATTTTCAAAATCCGACAGGTAGGTACCAAGCGCGGGCCAAAAATGTGCTATTAACGTTGAATTTCAGTGAAAAATTTCGATGTTCCTGTCGTCCGATCTCAGCGCGGGTGGTACCAAAATTTCAAGCTCGGCGAGGCGGTTATGCAGAACGAAGAATTTTCAAAATCCGACAGGTAGGTACCAAGCGCGGGCCAAAAATGTGCTATTAACGTTGAATTTCAGTGAAAAATTTCGATGTTCCTGTCGTCCGATCCCAGCGCGGGTGCTACCAAAATTTTAAGCTCGGCGAGGCGGTTATGCAGAACGAATAATTTTCAAAATCCGACAGGTAGGTACCAAGCGCGGGCCAAAAATGTGCTATTAACGTTGAATTTCAGTGAAAAATTTCGATGTTCCTGTCGTCCGATCCCAGCGCGGGTGCTACCAAAATTTTAAGCTCGGCGAGGCGGTTATGCAGAACGAATAATTTTCAAAATCCGACAGGTAGGTACCAAGCGCGGGCCAAAAATGTGCTATTAACGTTGAATTTCAGTGAAAAATTTCGATGTTCCTGTCGTCCGATCCCAGCGCGGGTGCTACCAAAATTTTGAGCTCGGCGAGGCGGTTATGCAGAACGAATAATTTTCAAAATCCGACAGGTAGGTACCAAGCGCGGGCCAAAAATGTGCTATTAACGTTGAATTTCAGTGAAAAATTTCGATGTTCCTGTCGTCCGATCTCAGCGCGGGTGGTACCAAAATTTCGGGCTCGGCGAGGCGGTTATGCAGAACGAAGAATTTTCAAAATCCGACAGGTAGGTACCAAGCGCGGGCCAAAAATGTGCTATTAACGTTGAATTTCAGTGAAAAATTTCGATGTTCCTGTCGTCCGATCCCAGCGCGGGTGCTACCAAAATTTTAAGCTCGGCGAGGCGGTTATGCAGAACGAATAATTTTCAAAATCCGACAGGTAGGTACCAAGCGCGGGCCAAAAATGTGCTATTAACGTTGAATTTCAGTGAAAAATTTCGATGTTCCTGTCGTCCGATCCCAGCGCGGGTGCTACCAAAATTTTAAGCTCGGCGAGGCGGTTATGCAGAACGAATAATTTTCAAAATCCGACACGTAGGTACCAAGCGCGGGCCAAAAATGTGCTATTAACGTTGAATTTCAGTGAAAAATTTCGATGTTCCTGTCGTCCGATCTCAGCGCGGGTGGTACCAAAATTTCGGGCTCGGCGAGGCGGTTATGCAGAACGAAGAATTTTCAAAATCCGACAGGTAGGTACCAAGCGCGGGCCAAAAATGTGCTATTAACGTTGAATTTCAGTGAAAAATTTCGATGTTCCTGTCGTCCGATCCCAGCGCGGGTGCTACCAAAATTTTAAGCTCGGCGAGGCGGTTATGCAGAACGAATAATTTTCAAAATCCGACAGGTAGGTACCAAGCGCGGGCCAAAAATGTGCTATTAACGTTGAATTTCAGTGAAAAATTTCGATGTTCCTGTCGTCCGATCCCAGCGCGGGTGCTACCAAAATTTTAAGCTCGGCGAGGCGGTTATGCAGAACGAATAATTTTCAAAATCCGACAGGTAGGTACCAAGCGCGGGCCAAAAATGTGCTATTAACGTTGAATTTCAGTGAAAAATTTCGATGTTCCTGTCGTCCGATCCAAGCGCGGGTGCTACCAAAATTTTGAGCTCGGCGAGGCGGTTATGCAGAACGAAGAATTTTCAAAATCCGACAGGTAGGTACCAAGCGCGGGCCAAAAATGTGCTATTAACGTTGAATTTCAGTGAAAAATTTTGATGTTCCTGTCGTCCGATCTCAGCGCGGGTGGTACCAAAATTTCGGGCTCGGCGAGGCGGTTATGGAGAACGAAGAATTTTCAAATTCCGACAGGTAGGTACCAAGCGCGGGCCAAAAATGTGCTATTAACGTTGAATTTCAGTGAAAAATTTCGATGTTCCTGTCGTCCGATCCCAGCGCGGGTGCTACCAAAATTTTAAGCTCGGCGAGGCGGTTATGCAGAACGAATAATTTTCAAAATCCGACAGGTAGGTACCAAGCGCGGGCCAAAAATGTGCTATTAACGTTGAATTTCAGTGAAAAATTTCGATGTTCCTGTCGTCCGATCCCAGCGTGGGTGCTACCAAAATTTTGAGCTCGGCGAGGCGGTTATGCAGAACGAATAATTTTCAAAATCCGACAGGTAGGTACCAAGCGCGGGCCAAAAATGTGCTATTAACGTTGAATTTCAGTGAAAAATTTCGATGTTCCTGTCGTCCGATCTCAGCGCGGGTGGTACCAAAATTTCGGGCTTGGCGAAGCGGTTATGCAGAACGAAGAATTTTCAAAATCCGACAGGTAGGTACCAAGCGCGGGCCAAAAATGTGCTATTAACGTTGAATTTCAGTGAAAAATTTCGATGTTCCTGTCGTCCGATCCCAGCGCGGGTGCTACCAAAATTTTGAGCTCGGCGAGGCGGTTATGCAGAACGAATAATTTTCAAAATCCGACAGGTAGGTACCAAGCGCGGGCCAAAAATGTGCTATTAACGTTGAATTTCAGTGAAAAATTTCGATGTTCCTGTCGTCCGATCTCAGCGCGGGTGGTACCAAAATTTCGGGCTCGGCGAGGCGGTTATGCAGAACGAAGAATTTTCAAAATCCGACAGGTAGGTACCAAGCGCGGGCCAAAAATGTGCTATTAACGTTGAATTTCAGTGAAAAATTTCGATGTTCCTGTCGTCCGATCCCAGCGCGGGTGCTACCAAAATTTTAAGCTCGGCGAGGCGGTTATGCAGAACGAATAATTTTCAAAATCCGACAGGTAGGTACCAAGCGCGGGCCAAAAATGTGCTATTAACGTTGAATTTCAGTGAAAAATTTCGATGTTCCTGTCGTGCGATCCCAGCGCGGGTGCTACCAAAATTTTGAGCTCGGCGAGGCGGTTATGCAGAACGAATAATTTTCAAAATCCGACAGGTAGGTACCAAGCGCGGGCCAAAAATGTGCTATTAACGTTGAATTTCAGTGAAAAATTTCGATGTTCCTGTCGTCCGATCTCAGCGCGGGTGGTACCAAAATTTCGGGCTCGGCGAGGCGGTTATGCAGAATGAAGAATTTTTAAAATCCGACAGGTAGGTACCAAGCGCGGGCCAAAAATGTGCTATTAACGTTGAATTTCAGTGAAAAATTTCGATGTTCCTGTCGTCCGATCCCAGCGCGGGTGCTACCAAAATTTTGAGCTCGGCGAGGCGGTTATGCAGAACGAAGAATTTTCAAAATCCGACAGGTAGGTACCAAGCGCGGGCCAAAAATGTGCTATTAACGTTGAATTTCAGTGAAAAATTTTGATGTTCCTGTCGTCCGATCTCAGCGCGGGTGGTACCAAAATTTCGGGCTCGGCGAGGCGGTTATGCAGAACGAAGAATTTTCAAAATCCGACAGGTAGGTACCAAGCGCGGGCCAAAAATGTGCTATTAACGTTGATCGTCCGATCCCAGCGCGGGTGCTACCAAAATTTTAAGCTCGGCGAGGCGGTTATGCAGAACGAATAATTTTCAAAATCCGACAGGTAGGTACCAAGCGCGGGCCAAAAATGTGCTATTAACGTTGAATTTCAGTGAAAAATTTCGATGTTCCTGTCGTCCGATCTCAGCGCGGGTGGTACCAAAATTTCGGGCTTGGCGAGGCGGTTATGCAGAACGAAGAATTTTCAAAATCCGACATGTAGGTACCAAGCGCGGGCCAAAAATGTGCTATTAACGTTGAATTTCAGTGAAAAATTTCGATGTTCCTGTCGTCCGATCCCAGCGCGGGTGCTACCAAAATTTTGAGCTCGGCGAGGCGGTTATGCAGAACGAATAATTTTCAAAATCCGACAGGTAGGTACCAAGCGCGGGCCAAAAATGTGCTATTAACGTTGAATTTCAGTGAAAAATTTCGATGTTCCTGTCGTCCGATCTCAGCGCGGGTGGTACCAAAATTTCGGGCTCGGCGAGGCGGTTATGCAGAACGAAGAATTTTCAAAATCCGACAGGTAGGTACCAAGCGCGGGCCAAAAATGTGCTATTAACGTTGAATTTCAGTGAAAAATTTCGATGTTCCTGTCGTCCGATCCCAGCGCGGGTGGTACTAAAATTTCGGGCTCGGCGAGGCGGTTATGCAGAACGAAGAATTTTTAAAATCCGACAGGTAGGTACCAAGCGCGGGCCAAAAATGTGCTATTAACGTTGAATTTCAGTGAAAAATTTCGATGTTCCTGTCGTCCGATCCCAGCGCGGGTGCTACCAAAATTTTGAGCTCGGCGAGGCGGTTATGCAGAACGAAGAATTTTCAAAATCCGACAGGTAGGTACCAAGCGCGGGCCAAAAATGTGCTATTAACGTTGAATTTCAGTGAAAAATTTTGATGTTCCTGTCGTCCGATCTCAGCGCGGGTGGTACCAAAATTTCGGGCTCGGCGAGGCGGTTATGCAGAACGAAGAATTTTCAAAATCCGACAGGTAGGTACCAAGCGCGGGCCAAAAATGTGCTATTAACGTTGATCGTCCGATCCCAGCGCGGGTGCTACCAAAATTTTAAGCTCGGCGAGGCGGTTATGCAGAACGAATAATTTTCAAAATCCGACAGGTAGGTACCAAGCGCGGGCCAAAAATGTGCTATTAACGTTGAATTTCAGTGAAAAATTTCGATGTTCCTGTCGTCCGATCTCAGCGCGGGTGGTACCAAAATTTCGGGCTTGGCGAGGCGGTTATGCAGAACGAATAATTTTCAAAATCCGACAGGTAGGTACCAAGCGCGGGCCAAAAATGTGCTATTAACGTTGAATTTCAGTGAAAAATTTCGATGTTCCTGTCGTCCGATCCCAGCGCGGGTGCTACCAAAATTTTGAGCTCGGCGAGGCGGTTATGCAGAACGAATAATTTTCAAAATCCGACAGGTAGGTACCAAGCGCGGGCCAAAAATGTGCAATTAACGTTGAATTTCAGTGAAAAATTTCGATGTTCCTGTCGTCCGATCCCAGCGCGGGTGCTACCAAAATTTTGAGCTCGGTTAGGCGGTTATGCAGAACGAATAATTTTCAAAATCCGACAGGTAGGTACCAAGCGCGGGCCAAAAATGTGCTATTAACGTTGAATTTCAGTGAAAAATTTCGATGTTCCTGTCGTCCGATCTCAGCGCGGGTGGTACCAAAATTTCGGGCTCGGCGAGGCGGTTATGCAGAACGAAGAATTTTCAAAATCCGACAGGTAGGTACCAAGCGCGGGCCAAAAATGTGCTATTAACGTTGAATTTCAGTGAAAAATTTCGATGTTCCTGTCGTCCGATCCCAGCGCGGGTGCTACCAAAATTTTAAGCTCGGCGAGGCGGTTATGCAGAACGAAGAATTTTCAAAATCCGACAGGTAGGTACCAAGCGCGGGCCAAAAATGTGCTATTAACGTTGAATTTCAGTGAAAAATTTCGATGTTCCTGTCGTCCGATCCCAGCGCGGGTGCTACCGAAATTTTGAGCTCGGCGAGGCGGTTATGCAGAATGAATAATTTTCAAAATCCGACAGGTAGGTACCAAGCGCGGGCCAAAAATGTGCTATTAACGTTGAATTTCAGTGAAAAATTTCGATGTTCCTGTCGTCCGATCTCAGCGCGGGTGGTACCAAAATTTCGGGCTCGGCGAGGCGGTTATGCAGAACGAAGAATTTTCAAAATCCGACAGGTAGGTACCAAGCGCGGGCCAAAAATGTGCTATTAACGTTGATCGTCCGATCCCAGCGCGGGTGCTACCAAAATTTTAAGCTCGGCGAGGCGGTTATGCAGAACGAATAATTTTCAAAATCCGACAGGTAGGTACCAAGCGCGGGCCAAAAATGTGCTATTAACGTTGAATTTCAGTGAAAAATTTCGATGTTCCTGTCGTCCGATCCCAGCGCGGGTGCTACCAAAATTTTGAGCTCGGCGAGGCGGTTATGCAGAACGAATAATTTTCAAAATCCGACAGGTAGGTACCAAGCGCGGGCCAAAAATGTGCTATTAACGTTGAATTTCAGTGAAAAATTTCGATGTTCCTGTCGTCCGATCTCAGCGCGGGTGGTACCAAAATTTCGGGCTCGGCGAGGCGGTTATGCAGAACGAAGAATTTTCAAAATCCGACAGGTAGGTACCAAGCGCGGGCCAAAAATGTGCTATTAACGTTGAATTTCAGTGAAAAATTTCGATGTTCCTGTCGTCCGATCCCAGCGCGGGTGCTACCAAAATTTTGAGCTCGGCGAGGCGGTTACGCAGAACGAAGAATTTTAAAAATCCGACAGGTAGGTACCAAGCGCGGGCCAAAAATGTGCTATTAACGTTGAATTTCAGTGAAAAATTTTGATGTTCCTGTCGTCCGATCTCAGCGCGGGTGGTACCAAAATTTCGGGCTCGGCGAGGCGGTTATGCAGAACGAAGAAATTTCAAAATCCGACAGGTAGATACCAAGCGCGGGCCAAAAATGTGCTATTAACGTTGATCGTCCGATCCCAGCGCGGGTGCTACCAAAATTTTAAGCTCGGCGAGGCGGTTATGCAGAACGAATAATTTTCAAAATCCGACAGGTAGGTACCAAGCGCGGGCCAAAAATGTGCTATTAACGTTGAATTTCAGTGAAAAATTTCGATGTTCCTGTCGTCCGATCCCAGCGCGGGTGCTACCAAAATTTTGAGCTCGGCGAGGCGGTTATGCAGAACGAATAATTTTCAAAATCCGACAGGTAGGTACCAAGCGCGGGCCAAAAATGTGCTATTAACGTTGAATTTCAGTGAAAAATTTCGATGTTCCTGTCGTCCGATCTCAGCGCGGGTGGTACCAAAATTTCGGGCTCGGCGAGGCGGTTATGCAGAACGAAGAATTTTCAAAATCCGACAGGTAGGTACCAAGCGCGGGCCAAAAATGTGCTATTAACGTTGAATTTCAGTGAAAAATTTCGATGTTCCTGTCGTCCGATCCCAGCGCGGGTGCTACCAAAATTTTAAGCTCGGCGAGGCGGTTATGCAGAACGAATAATTTTCAAAATCCGACAGGTAGGTACCAAGCGCGGGCCAAAAATGTGCTATAAACGTTGAATTTCAGTGAAAAATTTCGATGTTCCTGTCGTCCGATCTCAGCGCGGGTGGTACCAAAATTTCGGGCTCGGCGAGGCGGTTATGCAGAACGAAAAATTTTCAAAATCCGACAGGTAGGTACCAAGCGCGGGCCAAAAATGTGCAATTAACGTTGAATTTCAGTGAAAAATTTCGATGTTCCTGTCGTCCGATCCCAGCGCGGGTGCTACCAAAATTTTGAGCTCGGTTAGGCGGTTATGCAGAACGAATAATTTTCAAAATCCGACAGGTAGGTACCAAGCGCGGGCCAAAAATGTGCTATTAACGTTGAATTTCAGTGAAAAATTTCGATGTTCCTGTCGTCCGATCTCAGCACGGGTGGTACCAAAATTTCGGGCTCGGCGAGGCGGTTATGCAGAACGAAGAATTTTCAAAATCCGACAGGTAGGTACCAAGCGCGGGCCAAAAATGTGCTATTAACGTTGAATTTCAGTGAAAAATTTCGATGTTCCTGTCGTCCGATCCCAGCGCGGGTGCTACCAAAATTTTAAGCTCGGCGAGGCGGTTATGCAGAACGAATAATTTTCAAAATCCGACAGGTAGGTACCAAGCGCGGGCCAAAAATGTGCTATTAACGTTGAATTTCAGTGAAAAATTTCGATGTTCCTGTCGTCCGATCTCAGCGCGGGTGGTACCAAAATTTCGGGCTCGGCGAGGCGGTTATGCAGAACGAAAAATTTTCAAAATCCGACAGGTAGGTACCAAGCGCGGGCCAAAAATGTGCTATTAACGTTGAATTTCAGTGAAAAATTTCGATGTTCCTGTCGTCCGATCTCAGCGCGGGTGGTACCAAAATTTCGGGCTGGGCGAGGCGGTTATGCAGAACGAAGAATTTTCAAAATCCGACAGGTAGGTACCAAGCGCGGGCCAAAAATGTGCTATTAACGTTGAATTTCAGTGAAAAATTTCGATGTTCCTGTCGTCCGATCCCAGCGCGGGTGCTACCAAAATTTTGAGCTCGGCGAGGCGGTTATGCAGAACGAATAATTTTCAAAATCCGACAGGTAGGTACCAAGCGCGGGCCAAAAATGTGCTATTAACGTTGAATTTCAGTGAAAAATTTCGATGTTCCTGTCGTCCGATCTCAGCGCGGGTGGTACCAAAATTTCGGGCTTGGCGAAGCGGTTATGCAGAACGAAGAATTTTCAAAATCCGACAGGTAGGTACCAAGCGCGGGCCAAAAATGTGCTATTAACGTTGAATTTCAGTGAAAAATTTCGATGTTCCTGTCGTCCGATCCCAGCGCGGGTGCTACCAAAATTTTGAGCTCGGCGAGGCGGTTATGCAGAACGAATAATTTTCAAAATCCGACAGGTAGGTACCAAGCGCGGGCCAAAAATGTGCTATTAACGTTGAATTTCAGTGAAAAATTTCGATGTTCCTGTCGTCCGATCTCAGCGCGGGTGGTACCAAAATTTCGGGCTCGGCGAGGCGGTTATGCAGAACGAAGAATTTTCAAAATCCGACAGGTAGGTACCAAGCGCGGGCCAAAAATGTGCTATTAACGTTGAATTTCAGTGAAAAATTTCGATGTTCCTGTCGTCCGATCCCAGCGCGGGTGCTACCAAAATTTTGAGCTCGGCGAGGCGGTTATGCAGAACGAATAATTTTCAAAATCCGACAGGTAGGTACCAAGCGCGGGCCAAAAATGTGCTATTAACGTTGAATTTCAGTGAAAAATTTCGATGTTCCTGTCGTCCGATCTCAGCGCGGGTGGTACCAAAATTTCGGGCTCGGCGAGGCGGTTATGCAGAACGAAGAATTTTCAAAATCCGACAGGTAGGTACCAAGCGCGGGCCAAAAATGTGCTATTAACGTTGAATTTCAGTGAAAAATTTCGATGTTCCTGTCGTCCGATCCCAGCGCGGGTGCTACCAAAATTTTAAGCTCGGCGAGGCGGTTATGCAGAACGAATAATTTTCAAAATCCGACAGGTAGGTACCAAGCGCGGGCCAAAAATGTGCTATTAACGTTGAATTTCAGTGAAAAATTTCGATGTTCCTGTCGTCCGATCCCAGCGCGGGTGCTACCAAAATTTTAAGCTCGGCGAGGCGGTTATGCAGAACGAATAATTTTCAAAATCCGACAGGTAGGTACCAAGCGCGGGCCAAAAATGTGCTATTAACGTTGAATTTCAGTGAAAAATTTCGATGTTCCTGTCGTCCGATCCCAGCGCGGGTGCTACCAAAATTTTGAGCTCGGCGAGGCGGTTATGCAGAACGAATAATTTTCAAAATCCGACAGGTAGGTACCAAGCGCGGGCCAAAAATGTGCTATTAACGTTGAATTTCAGTGAAAAATTTCGATGTTCCTGTCGTCCGATCCCAGCGCGGGTGCTACCAAAATTTTGAGCTCGGCGAGGCGGTTATGCAGAACGAATAATTTTCAAAATCCGACAGGTAGGTACCAAGCGCGGGCCAAAAATGTGCTATTAACGTTGAATTTCAGTGAAAAATTTCGATGTTCCTGTCGTCCGATCTCAGCGCGGGTGGTACCAAAATTTCAAGCTCGGCGAGGCGGTTATGCAGAACGAAGAATTTTCAAAATCCGACAGGTAGGTACCAAGCGCGGGCCAAAAATGTGCTATTAACGTTGAATTTCAGTGAAAAATTTCGATGTTCCTGTCGTCCGATCCCAGCGCGGGTGCTACCAAAATTTTAAGCTCGGCGAGGCGGTTATGCAGAACGAATAATTTTCAAAATCCGACAGGTAGGTACCAAGCGCGGGCCAAAAATGTGCTATTAACGTTGAATTTCAGTGAAAAATTTCGATGTTCCTGTCGTCCGATCCCAGCGCGGGTGCTACCAAAATTTTAAGCTCGGCGAGGCGGTTATGCAGAACGAATAATTTTCAAAATCCGACAGGTAGGTACCAAGCGCGGGCCAAAAATGTGCTATTAACGTTGAATTTCAGTGAAAAATTTCGATGTTCCTGTCGTCCGATCCCAGCGCGGGTGCTACCAAAATTTTGAGCTCGGCGAGGCGGTTATGCAGAACGAATAATTTTCAAAATCCGACAGGTAGGTACCAAGCGCGGGCCAAAAATGTGCTATTAACGTTGAATTTCAGTGAAAAATTTCGATGTTCCTGTCGTCCGATCTCAGCGCGGGTGGTACCAAAATTTCGGGCTCGGCGAGGCGGTTATGCAGAACGAAGAATTTTCAAAATCCGACAGGTAGGTACCAAGCGCGGGCCAAAAATGTGCTATTAACGTTGAATTTCAGTGAAAAATTTCGATGTTCCTGTCGTCCGATCCCAGCGCGGGTGCTACCAAAATTTTAAGCTCGGCGAGGCGGTTATGCAGAACGAATAATTTTCAAAATCCGACAGGTAGGTACCAAGCGCGGGCCAAAAATGTGCTATTAACGTTGAATTTCAGTGAAAAATTTCGATGTTCCTGTCGTCCGATCTCAGCACGGGTGGTACCAAAATTTCGGGCTCGGCGAGGCGGTTATGCAGAACGAAGAATTTTCAAAATCCGACAGGTAGGTACCAAGCGCGGGCCAAAAATGTGCTATTAACGTTGAATTTCAGTGAAAAATTTCGATGTTCCTGTCGTCCGATCCCAGCGCGGGTGCTACCAAAATTTTAAGCTCGGCGAGGCGGTTATGCAGAACGAATAATTTTCAAAATCCGACAGGTAGGTACCAAGCGCGGGCCAAAAATGTGCTATTAACGTTGAATTTCAGTGAAAAATTTCGATGTTCCTGTCGTCCGATCTCAGCGCGGGTGGTACCAAAATTTCGGGCTCGGCGAGGCGGTTATGCAGAACGAAAAATTTTCAAAATCCGACAGGTAGGTACCAAGCGCGGGCCAAAAATGTGCTATTAACGTTGAATTTCAGTGAAAAATTTCGATGTTCCTGTCGTCCGATCTCAGCGCGGGTGGTACCAAAATTTCGGGCTGGGCGAGGCGGTTATGCAGAACGAAGAATTTTCAAAATCCGACAGGTAGGTACCAAGCGCGGGCCAAAAATGTGCTATTAACGTTGAATTTCAGTGAAAAATTTCGATGTTCCTGTCGTCCGATCCCAGCGCGGGTGCTACCAAAATTTTGAGCTCGGCGAGGCGGTTATGCAGAACGAATAATTTTCAAAATCCGACAGGTAGGTACCAAGCGCGGGCCAAAAATGTGCTATTAACGTTGAATTTCAGTGAAAAATTTCGATGTTCCTGTCGTCCGATCCCAGCGCGGGTGCTACCAAAATTTTGAGCTCGGCGAGGCGGTTATGCAGAACGAATAATTTTCAAAATCCGACAGGTAGGTACCAAGCGCGGGCCAAAAATGTGCTATTAACGTTGAATTTCAGTGAAAAATTTCGATGTTCCTGTCGTCCGATCTCAGCGCGGGTGGTACCAAAATTTCGGGCTCGGCGAGGCGGTTATGCAGAATGAATAATTTTCAAAATCCGACAGGTAGGTACCAAGCGCGGGCCAAAAATGTGCTATTAACGTTGAATTTCAGTGAAAAATTTCGATGTTCCTGTCGTCCGATCCCAGCGCGGGTGCTACCAAAATTTTAAGCTCGGCGAGGCGGTTATGCAGAACGAATAATTTTCAAAATCCGACAGGTAGGTACCAAGCGCGGGCCAAAAATGTGCTATTAACGTTGAATTTCAGTGAAAAATTTCGATGTTCCTGTCGTCCGATCCCAGCGCGGGTGCTACCAAAATTTTAAGCTCGGCGAGGCGGTTATGCAGAACGAATAATTTTCAAAATCCGACAGGTAGGTACCAAGCGCGGGCCAAAAATGTGCTATTAACGTTGAATTTCAGTGAAAAATTTCGATGTTCCTGTCGTCCGATCCCAGCGCGGGTGCTACCAAAATTTTGAGCTCGGCGAGGCGGTTATGCAGAACGAAGAATTTTCAAAATCCGACAAATAGGTACCAAGCGCGGGCCAAAAATGTGCTATCAACGTTGAATTTCAGTGAAAAATTTCGATGTTCCTGTCGTCCGATCTCAGCGCGGGTGGTACCAAAATTTCGGGCTCGGCGAGGCGGTTATGCAGAACGAAGAATTTTTGAAATCCGACAGGTAGGTACCAAGCGCGGGCCAAAAATGTGCTATTAACGTTGAATTTCAGTGAAAAATTTCGATGTTCCTGTCGTCCGATCCCAGCGCGGGTGCTACCAAAATTTTGAGCTCGGCGAGGCGGTTATGCAGAACGAATAATTTTCAAAATCCGACAGGTAGGTACCAAGCGCGGGCCAAAAATGTGCTATTAACGTTGAATTTCAGTGAAAAATTTCGATGTTCCTGTCGTCCGATCCCAGCGCGGGTGCTACCAAAATTTTGAGCTCGGCGAGGCGGTTATGCAGAACGAATAATTTTCAAAATCCGACAGGTAGGTACCAAGCGCGGGCCAAAAATGTGCTATTAACGTTGAATTTCAGTGAAAAATTTCGATGTTCCTGTCGTCCGATCCCAGCGCGGGTGCTACCAAAATTTTGAGCTCGGCGAGGCGGTTATGCAGAACGAATAATTTTCAAAATCCGACAGGTAGGTACCAAGCGCGGGCCAAAAATGTGCTATTAACGTTGAATTTCAGTGAAAAATTTCGATGTTCCTGTCGTCCGATCTCAGCGCGGGTGGTACCAAAATTTCGGGCTCGGCGAGGCGGTTATGCAGAACGAAGAATTTTCAAAATCCGACAGGTAGGTACCAAGCGCGGGCCAAAAATAAGCTATTAACGTTGAATTTCAGTGAAAAATTTCGATGTTCCTGTCGTCCGATCCCAGCGCGGGTGCTACCAAAATTTTAAGCTCGGCGAGGCGGTTATGCAGAACGAATAATTTTCAAAATCCGACAGGTAGGTACCAAGCGCGGGCCAAAAATGTGCTATTAACGTTGAATTTCAGTGAAAAATTTCGATGTTCCTGTCGTCCGATCCCAGCGCGGGTGCTACCAAAATTTTAAGCTCGGCGAGGCGGTTATGCAGAACGAATAATTTTCAAAATCCGACAGGTAGGTACCAAGCGCGGGCCAAAAATGTGCTATTAACGTTGAATTTCAGTGAAAAAATTCGATGTTCCTGTCGTCCGATCCCAGCGCGGGTGCTACCAAAATTTTGAGCTTGGCGAGGCGGTTATGCAGAACGAATAATTTTCAAAATCCGACAGGTAGGTACCAAGCGCGGGCCAAAAATGTGCTATTAACGTTGAATTTCAGTGAAAAATTTCGATGTTCCTGTCGTCCGATCTCAGCGCGGGTGGTACCAAAATTTCGGGCTCGGCGAGGCGGTTATGCAGAACGAAGAATTTTCAAAATCCGACAGGTAGGTACCAAGCGCGGGCCAAAAATGTGCTATTAACGTTGATCGTCCGATCCCAGCGTGGGTGCTACCAAAATTTTAAGCTCGGCGAGGCGGTTATGCAGAACGAATAATTTTCAAAATCCAACAGGTAGGTACCAAGCGCGGGCCAAAAATGTGCTATTAACGTTGAATTTCAGTGAAAAATTTCGATGTTCCTGTCGTCCGATCCCAGCGCGGGTGCTACCAAAATTTTGAGCTCGGCGAGGCGGTTATGCAGAACGAATAATTTTCAAAATCCGACAGGTAGGTACCAAGCGCGGGCCAAAAATGTGCTAGTAACGTTGAATTTCAGTGAAAAATTTCGATGTTCCTGTCGTCCGATCTCAGCGCGGGTGCTACCAAAATTTTAAGCTCGGCGAGGCGGTTATGCAGAACGAATAATTTTCAAAATCCGACAGGTAGGTACCAAGCGCGGGCCAAAAATGTGCTATTAACGTTGATCGTCCGATCCCAGCGCGGGTGCTACCAAAATTTTGAGCTCGGCGAGGCGGTTATGCAGAACGAATAATTTTCAAAATCCGACAGGTAGGTACCAAGCGCGGGCCAAAAATGTGCTATTAACGTTGAATTTCAGTGAAAAATTTCGATGTTCCTGTCGTCCGATCTCAGCGCGGGTGGTACCAAAATTTCGGGCTCGGCGAGGCGGTTATGCAGAACGAAGAATTTTCAAAATCCGACAGGTAGGTACCAAGCGCGGGCCAAAAATGTGCTATTAACGTTGAATTTCAGTGAAAAATTTCGATGTTCCTGTCGTCCGATCCCAGCGCGGGTGCTACCAAAATTTTAAGCTCGGCGAGGCGGTTATGCAGAACGAATAATTTTCAAAATCCGACAGGTAGGTACCAAGCGCGGGCCAAAAATGTGCTATTAACGTTGAATTTCAGTGAAAAATTTCGATGTTCCTGTCGTCCGATCCCAGCGCGGGTGCTACCAAAATTTTAAGCTCGGCGAGGCGGTTATGCAGAACGAATAATTTTCAAAATCCGACAGGTAGGTACCAAGCGCGGGCCAAAAATGTGCTATTAACGTTGAATTTCAGTGAAAAATTTCGATGTTCCTGTCGTCCGATCTCAGCGCGGGTGGTACCAAAATTTCGGGCTCGGCGAGGCGGTTATGCAGAACGAAGAATTTTCAAAATCCGACAGGTAGGTACCAAGCGCGGGCCAAAAATGTGCTATTAACGTTGAATTTCAGTGAAAAATTTCGATGTTCCTGTCGTCCGATCTCAGCGCGGGTGGTACCAAAATTTCGAGCTCGGCGAGGCGGTTATGCAGAATGAAGAATTTTTAAAATCCGACAGGTAGGTACCAAGCGCGGGCCAAAAATGTGCTATTAACGTTGAATTTCAGTGAAAAATTTCGATGTTCCTGTCGTCCGATCCCAGCGCGGGTGCTACCAAAATTTTGAGCTCGGCGAGGCGGTTATGCAGAATGAATAATTTTTAAAATCCGACAGGTAGGTACCAAGCGCGGGCCAAAAATGTGCTATTAACGTTGAATTTCAGTGAAAAATTTCGATGTTCCTGTCGTCCGATCTCAGCGCGGGTGGTAACAAAATTTCGGGCTCGGCGAGGCGGTTATGCAGAACGAAGAATTTTCAAAATCCGTCAGGTAGGTACCAAGCGCGGGCCAAAAATGTGCTATTAACGTTGAATTTCAGTGAAAAATTTCGATGTTCCTGTCGTCCGATCTCAGCGCGGGTGGTACCAAAATTTCGGGCTCGGCGAGGCGGTTATGCAGAACGAAGAATTTTCAAAATCCAACAGGTAGGTACCAAGCGCGGGCCAAAAATGTGCAATTAACGTTGAATTTCAGTGAAAAATTTCGATGTTCCTGTCGTGCGATCCCAGCGCGGGTTCTACCAAAATTTTGAGCTCGGCGAGGCGGTTATGCAGAACGAAGAATTTTCAAAATCCAACAGGTAGGTACCAAGCGCGGGCCAAAAATGTGCTATTAACGTTGAATTTCAGTGAAAAATTTCGATGTTCCTGTCGTGCGATCCCAGCGCGGGTTCTACCAAAATTTTGAGCTCGGCGAGGCGGTTATGCAGAACGAATAATTTTCAAAATCCGACAGGTAGGTACCAAGCGCGGGCCAAAAATGTGCTATTAACGTTGAGTTTCAGTGAAAAATTTCGATGTTCCTGTCGTCCGATCTCAGCGCGGGTGGTACCAAAATTTTGGGCTCGGCGAGGCGGTTATGCAGAACGAAGAATTTTCAAAATCCGACAGGTAGGTACCAAGCGCGGGCCAAAAATGTGCTATTAACGTTGAATTTCAGTGAAAAATTTCGATGTTCCTGTCGTCCGATCTCAGCGCGGGTGGTACCAAAATTTCGGGCTCGGCGAGGCGGTTATGCAGAACGAAAAATTTTCAAAATCCGACAGGTAGGTACCAAGCGCGGGCCAAAAATGTGCTATTAACGTTGAATTTCAGTGAAAAATTTCGATGTTCCTGTCGTCCGATCCCAGCGCGGGTGCTACCAAAATTTTGAGCTCGGCGAGGCGGTTATGCAGAACGAATAATTTTCAAAATCCGACAGGTAGGTACCAAGCGCGGGCCAAAAATGTGCTATTAACGTTGAATTTCAGTGAAAAATTTCGATGTTCCTGTCGTCCGATCTCAGCGCGGGTGGTACCAAAATTTCGGGCTTGGCGAGGCGGTTATGGAAAACGAAGAATTTTCAAAATCCGACAGGTAGGTACCAAGCGCGGGCCAAAAATGTGCTATTAACGTTGAATTTCAGTGAAAAATTTCGATGTTCCTGTCGTCCGATCTCAGCGCGGGTGGTACCAAAATTTCGGGCTCGGCGAGGCGGTTATGCAGAACGAAAAATTTTCAAAATCCGACAGGTAGGTACCAAGCGCGGGCCAAAAATGTGCTATTAACGTTGAATTTCAGTGAAAAATTTCGATGTTCCTGTCGTCCGATCCCAGCGCGGGTGCTACCAAAATTTTGAGCTCGGCGAGGCGGTTATGCAGAACGAATAATTTTCAAAATCCGACAGGTAGGTACCAAGCGCGGGCCAAAAATGTGCTATTAACGTTGAATTTCAGTGAAAAATTTCGATGTTCCTGTCGTCCGATCTCAGCGCGGGTGGTACCAAAATTTTGGGCTCGGCGAGGCGGTTATGCAGAACGAAGAATTTTAAAAATCCGACAGGTAGGTACCAAGCGCGGGCCAAAAATGTGCTATTAACGTTGAATTTCAGTGAAAAATTTCGATGTTCCTGTCGTCCGATCTCAGCGCGGGTGGTACCAAAATTTCGGGCTCGGCGAGGCGGTTATGCAAAACGAAGAATTTTCAAAATCCGACAGGTAGGTACCAAGCGCGGGCCAAAAATGTGCTATTAACGTTGAATTTCAGTGAAAAATTTCGATGTTCCTGTCGTCCGATCTCAGCGCGGGTGGTACCAAAATTTCGGGCTCGGCGAGGCGGTTATGCAGAACGAAAAATTTTCAAAATCCGACAGGTAGGTACCAAGCGCGGGCCAAAAATGTGCTATTAACGTTGAATTTCAGTGAAAAATTTCGATGTTCCTGTCGTCCGATCCCAGCGCGGGTGCTACCAAAATTTTGAGCTCGGCAAGGCGGTTATGCAGAACGAATAATTTTCAAAATCCGACAGGTAGGTACCAAGCGCGGGCCAAAAATGTGCTATTAACGTTGAATTTCAGTGAAAAATTTCGATGTTCCTGTCGTCCGATCTCAGCGCGGGTGGTACCAAAATTTCGGGCTCGGCGAGGCGGTTATGCAGAACGAAAAATTTTCAAAATCCGACAGGTAGGTACCAAGCGCGGGCCAAAAATGTGCTATTAACGTTGAATTTCAGTGAAAAATTTCGATGTTCCTGTCGTCCGATCTCAGCGCGGGTGGTACCAAAATTTCGGGCTCGGCGAGGCGGTTATGCAGAACGAAGAATTTTCAAAATCCGACAGGTAGGTACCAAGCGCGGGCCAAAAATGTGCTATTAACGTTGAATTTCAGTGAAAAATTTCGATGTTCCTGTCGTCCGATCTCAGCGCGGGTGGTACCAAAATTTCGGGCTCGGCGAGGCGGTTATGCAGAACGAAGAATTTTCAAAATCCAACAGGTAGGTACCAAGCGCGGGCCAAAAATGTGCTATTAACGTTGAATTTCAGTGAAAAATTTCGATGTTCCTGTCGTGCGATCCCAGCGCGGGTTCTACCAAAATTTTGAGCTCGGCGAGGCGGTTATGCAGAACGAATAATTTTCAAAATCCGACAGGTAGGTACCAAGCGCGGGCCAAAAATGTGCTATTAACGTTGAGTTTCAGTGAAAAATTTCGATGTTCCTGTCGTCCGATCTCAGCGCGGGTGGTACCAAAATTTTGGGCTCGGCGAGGCGGTTATGCAGAACGAAGAAGTTTCAAAATCCGACAGGTAGGTACCAAGCGCGGGCCAAAAATGTGCTATTAACGTTGAATTTCAGTGAAAAATTTCGATGTTCCTGTCGTCCGATCCCAGCGCGGGTGCTACCAAAATTTTGAGCTCGGCGAGGCGGTTATGCAGAACGAATAATTTTCAAAATCCGACAGGTAGGTACCAAGCGCGGGCCAAAAATGTGCTATTAACGTTGAATTTCAGTGAAAAATTTCGATGTTCCTGTCGTCCGATCTCAGCGCGGGTGGTACCAAAATTTCGGGCTCGGCGAGGCGGTTATGCAGAACGAAAAATTTTCAAAATCCGACAGGTAGGTACCAAGCGCGGGCCAAAAATGTGCTATTAACGTTGAATTTCAGTGAAAAATTTCGATGTTCCTGTCGTCCGATCCCAGCGCGGGTGCTACCAAAATTTTGAGCTCGGCGAGGCGGTTATGCAGAACGAAAAATTTTCAAAATCCGACAGGTAGGTACCAAGCGCGGGCCAAAAATGTGCTATTAACGTTGAATTTCAGTGAAAAATTTCGATGTTCCTGTCGTCCGATCCCAGCGCGGGTGCTACCAAAATTTTGAGCTCGGCGAGGCGGTTATGCAGAACGAATAATTTTCAAAATCCGACACGTAGGTACCAAGCGCGGGCCAAAAATGTGCTATTAACGTTGAATTTCAGTGAAAAATTTCGATGTTCCTGTCGTCCGATCTCAGCGCGGGTGGTACCAAAATTTCGGGCTCGGCGAGGCGGTTACGCAGAACGAAGAATTTTCAAAATCCGACAGGTAGGTACCAAGCGCGGGCCAAAAATGTGCTATTAACGTTGAATTTCAGTAAAAAATTTTGATGTTCCTGTCGTCCGATCTCAGCGCGGGTGGTACCAAAATTTCGGGCTCGGCGAGGCGGTTATGCAGAACAAAGAATTTTCAAAATCCGACAGGTAGGTACCAAGCGCGGGCCAAAAATGTGCTATTAACGTTGAATTTCAGTGAAAAATTTCGATGTTCCTGTCGTCCGATCCCAGCGCGGGTGCTACCAAAATTTTGAGCTCGGCGAGGCGGTTATGCAGAATGAATAATTTTTAAAATCCGACAGGTAGGTACCAAGCGCGGGCCAAAAATGTGCTATTAACGTTGAATTTCAGTGAAAAATTTCGATGTTCCTGTCGTCCGATCTCAGCGCGGGTGGTACCAAAATTTCGGGCTCGGCGAGGCGGTTATGCAGAACGAATAATTTTCAAAATCCGACAGGTAGGTACCAAGCGCGGGCCAAAAATGTGCTATTAACGTTTAATTTCAGTGAAAAATTTCGATGTTCCTGTCGTCCGATCTCAGCGCGGGTGGTACCAAAATTTCGGGCTCGGCGAGGCGGTTATGCAGAACGAAGAATTTTCGAAATCCGACAGGTAGGTACCAAGCGCGGGCCAAAAATGTGCTATTAACGTTGAATTTCAGTGAAAAATTTCGATGTTCCTGTCGTCCGATCCCAGCGCGGGTGCTACCAAAATTTTGAGCTCGGCGAGGCGGTTATGCAGAACGAATAATTTTCAAAATCCGACAGGTAGGTACCAAGCGCGGGCCAAAAATGTGCTATTAACGTTGAATTTCAGTGAAAAATTTTGATGTTCCTGTCGTCCGATCTCAGCGCGGGTGGTACCAAAATTTCGAGCTCGGCGAGGCGGTTATGCAGAATGAAGAATTTTCAAAATCCGACAGGTAGGTACCAAGCGCGGGCCAAAAATGTGCTATTAACGTTGAATTTCAGTGAAAAATTTCGATGTTCCTGTCGTCCGATCTCAGCGCGGGTGGTACCAAAATTTCGGGCTCGTCGAGGCGGTTATGCAGAACGAAGAATTTTCAAAATCCGTCAGGTAGGTACCAAGCGCGGGCCAAAAATGTGCTATTAACGTTGAATTTCAGTGAAAAATTTCGATGTTCCTGTCGTCCGATCTCAGCGCGGGTGGTACCAAAATTTCGGGCTCGGCGAGGCGGTTATGCAGAACGAAGAATTTTCAAAATCCGACAGGTAGGTACCAAGCGCGGGCCAAAAATGTGCTATTAACGTTGAATTTCAGTGAAAAATTTCGATGTTCCTGTCGTCCGATCCCAGCGCGGGTGCTACCAAAATTTTGAGCTCGGCGAGGCGGTTATGCAGAACGAATAATTTTCAAAATCCGACAGGTAGGTACCAAGCGCGGGCATAAAATTTGCTATTAACGTTGAATTTCAGTGAAAAATTTCGATGTTCCTGTCGTCCGATCCCAGCGCGGGTGCTACCAAAATTTTGAGCTCGGCGAGGCGGTTATGCAGAACGAAGAATTTTCAAAATCCGACAGGTAGGTACCAAGCGCGGGCCAAAAATGTGCTATTAACGTTGAATTTCAGTGAAAAATTTCGATGTTCCTGTCGTCCGATCCCAGCGCGGGTGCTACCAAAATTTTGAGCTCGGCGAGGCGGTTATGCAGAACGAATAATTTTCAAAATCCGACAGGTAGGTACCAAGCGCGGGCCAAAAATGTGCTATTAACGTTGAATTTCAGTGAAAAATTTCGATGTTCCTGTCGTCCGATCTCAGCGCGGGTGGTACCAAAATTTCGGGCTCGGCGAGGCGGTTATGCAGAACGAATAATTTTCAAAATCCGACAGGTAGGTACCAAGCGCGGGCCAAAAATGTGCTATTAACGTTGAATTTCGGTGAAAAATTTCGATGTTCCTGTCGTATGATCTCAGCGCGGGTGGTACCAAAATTTTGGGCTCGGCGAGGCGGTTATGCAGAACGAAAAATTTTCAAAATCCGACAGGTAGGTACCAAGCGCGGGCCAAAAATGTGCTATTAACGTTGAATTTCAGTGAAAAATTTCGATGTTCCTGTCGTCCGATCCCAGCGCGGGTGCTACCAAAATTTTGAGCTCGGCGAGGCGGTTATGCAGAACGAATAATTTTCAAAATCCGACACGTAGGTACCAAGCGCGGGCCAAAAATGTGCTATTAACGTTGAATTTCAGTGAAAAATTTCGATGTTCCTGTCGTCCGATCTCAGCGCGGGTGGTACCAAAATTTCGGGCTCGGCGAGGCGGTTATGCAGAACGAAGAATTTTCGAAATCCGACAGGTAGGTACCAAGCGCGGGCCAAAAATGTGCTATTAACGTTGAATTTCAGTGAAAAATTTCGATGTTCCTGTCGTCCGATCCCAGCGCGGGTGCTACCAAAATTTTGAGCTCGGCGAGGCGGTTATGCAGAACGAATAATTTTCAAAATCCGACAGGTAGGTACCAAGCGCGGGCTAAAATGTGCTATTAACGTTGAATTTCAGTGAAAAATTTCGATGTTCCTGTCGTCCGATCTCAGCGCGGGTGGTACCAAAATTTCGAGCTCGGCGAGGCGGTTATGCAGAAGGAAGAATTTTCAAAATCCGACAGGTAGGTACCAAGCGCGGGCCAAAAATGTGCTATTAACGTTGAATTTCAGTGAAAAATTTCGATGTTCCTGTCGTCCGATCTCAGCGCGGGTGGTACCAAAATTTCGAGCTCGGCGAGGCGGTTATGCAGAATGAAGAATTTTCAAAATCCGACAGGTAGGTACCAAGCGCGGGCCAAAAATGTGCTATTAACGTTGAATTTCAGTGAAAAATTTCGATGTTCCTGTCGTCCGATCCCAGCGCGGGTGCTACCAAAATTTTGAGCTCGGCGAGGCGGTTATGCAGAATGAATAATTTTTAAAATCCGACAGGTAGGTACCAAGCGCGGGCCAAAAATGTGCTATTAACGTTGAATTTCAGTGAAAAATTTCGATGTTCCTGTCGTCCGATCTCAGCGCGGGTGGTACCAAAATTTCGGGCTCGGCGAGGCGGTTATGCAGAACGAAGAATTTTCAAAATCCGTCAGGTAGGTACCAAGCGCGGGCCAAAAATGTGCTATTAACGTTGAATTTCAGTGAAAAATTTCGATGTTCCTGTCGTCCGATCTCAGCGCGGGTGGTACCAAAATTTCGGGCTTGGCGAGGCGGTTGTGCAGAACGAAGAATTTTCAAAATCCGACAGGTAGGTACCAAGCGCGGGCCAAAAATGTGCTATTAACGTTGAATTTCAGTGAAAAATTTCGATGTTCCTGTCGTCCGATCTCAGCGCGGGTGGTACCAAAATTTCGGGCTCGGCGAGGCGGTTATGCAGAACGAAGAATTTTCAAAATCCAACAGGTAGGTACCAAGCGCGGGCCAAAAATGTGCTATTAACGTTGAATTTCAGTGAAAAATTTCGATGTTCCTGTCGTCCGATCTCAGCGCGGGTGGTACCAAAATTTCGGGCTCGGCGAGGCGGTTATGCAGAACGAAGAATTTTCGAAATCCGACAGGTAGGTACCAAGCGCGGGCCAAAAATGTGCTATTAACGTTGAATTTCAGTGAAAAATTTCGATGTTCCTGTCGTCCGATCCCAGCGCGGGTGCTACCAAAATTTTGAGCTCGGCGAGGCGGTTATGCAGAACGAATAATTTTCAAAATCCGACAGGTAGGTACCAAGCGCGGGCCAAAAATGTGCTATTAACGTTGAATTTCAGTGAAAAATTTCGATGTTCCTGTCGTCCGATCTCAGCGCGGGTGGTACCAAAATTTCGGGCTCGGCGAGGCGGTTATGCAGAACGAAAAATTTTCAAAATCCGACAGGTAGGTACCAAGCGCGGGCCAAAAATGTGCTATTAACGTTGAATTTCAGTGAAAAATTTCGATGTTCCTGTCGTCCGATCCCAGCGCGGGTGCTACCAAAATTTTGAGCTCGGCGAGGCGGTTATGCAGAACGAATAATTTTCAAAATCCGACAGGTAGGTACCAAGCGCGGGCCAAAAATGTGCTATTAACGTTGAATTTCAGTGAAAAATTTCGATGTTCCTGTCGTCCGATCCCAGCGCGGGTGCTACCAAAATTTTGAGCTCGGCGAGGCGGTTATGCAGAACGAAGAATTTTCAAAATCCGACAGGTAGGTACCAAGCGCGGGCCAAAAATGTGCTATTAACGTTGAATTTCAGTGAAAAATTTCGATGTTCCTGTCGTCCGATCCCAGCGCGGGTGCTACCAAAATTTTGAGCTCGGCGAGGCGGTTATGCAGAACGAAGAATTTTCAAAATCCGACAGGTAGGTACCAAGCGCGGGCCAAAAATGTGCTATTAACGTTGAATTTCAGTGAAAAATTTTGATGTTCCTGTCGTCCGATCTCAGCGCTGGTGGTACCAAAATTTCGGGCTCGGCGAGGCGGTTATGCAGAACAAAGAATTTTAAAAATCCGACAGGTAGGTACCAAGCGCGGGCCAAAAATGTGCTATTAACGTTAAATTTCAGTGAAAAATTTTGATGTTCCTGTCGTGCGATCCCAGCGCGGGTGCTACCAAAATTTTGAGCTCGGCGAGGCGGTTATGCAGAACGAATAATTTTCAAAATCCGACAGGTAGGTACCAAGCGCGGGCCAAAAATGTGCTATTAACGTTGAATTTCAGTGAAAAATTTCGATGTTCCTGTCGTCCGATCTCAGCGCGGGTGGTACCAAAATTTTGGGCTCGGCGAGGCGGTTATGCAGAACGAAGAATTTTAAAAATCCGACAGGTAGGTACCAAGCGCGGGCCAAAAATGTGCTATTAACGTTGAATTTCAGTGAAAAATTTCGATGTTCCTGTCGTCCGATCCCAGCGCGGGTGCTACCAAAATTTTGAGCTCGGCGAGGCGGTTATGCAGAACGAAAAATTTTCAAAATCCGACAGGTAGGTACCAAGCGCGGGCCAAAAATGTGCTATTAACGTTGAATTTCAGTGAAAAATTTCGATGTTCCTGTCGTCCGATCCCAGCGCGGGTGCTACCAAAATTTTGAGCTCGGCGAGGCGGTTATGCAGAACGAATAATTTTCAAAATCCGACACGTAGGTACCAAGCGCGGGCCAAAAATGTGCTATTAACGTTGAATTTCAGTGAAAAATTTCGATGTTCCTGTCGTCCGATCCCAGCGCGGGTGCTACCAAAATTTTGAGCTCGGCGAGGCGGTTATGCAGAACGAATAATTTTCAAAATCCGACAGGTAGGTACCAAGCGCGGGCCAAAAATGTGCTATTAACGTTGAATTTCAGTGAAAAATTTCGATGTTCCTGTCGTCCGATCTCAGCGCGGGTGGTACCAAAATTTTGGGCTCGGCGAGGCGGTTATGCAGAACGAAGAATTTTAAAAATCCGACAGGTAGGTACCAAGCGCGGGCCAAAAATGTGCTATTAACGTTGAATTTCAGTGAAAAATTTCGATGTTCCTGTCGTCCGATCTCAGCGCGGGTGGTACCAAAATTTCGGGCTCGGCGAGGCGGTTATGCAAAACGAAGAATTTTCAAAATCCGACAGGTAGGTACCAAGCGCGGGCCAAAAATGTGCTATTAACGTTGAATTTCAGTGAAAAATTTCGATGTTCCTGTCGTCCGATCTCAGCGCGGGTGGTACCAAAATTTCGGGCTCGGCGAGGCGGTTATGCAGAACGAAAAATTTTCAAAATCCGACAGGTAGGTACCAAGCGCGGGCCAAAAATGTGCTATTAACGTTGAATTTCAGTGAAAAATTTCGATGTTCCTGTCGTCCGATCCCAGCGCGGGTGCTACCAAAATTTTGAGCTCGGCAAGGCGGTTATGCAGAACGAATAATTTTCAAAATCCGACAGGTAGGTACCAAGCGCGGGCCAAAAATGTGCTATTAACGTTGAATTTCAGTGAAAAATTTCGATGTTCCTGTCGTCCGATCTCAGCGCGGGTGGTACCAAAATTTCGGGCTCGGCGAGGCGGTTATGCAGAACGAAGAATTTTCAAAATCCCACAGGTAGGTACCAAGCGCGGGCCAAAAATGTGCTATTAACGTTGAATTTCAGTGAAAAATTTCGATGTTCCTGTCGTCCGATCCCAGCGCGGGTGCTACCAAAATTTTGAGCTCGGCGAGGCGGTTATGCAGAACGAATAATTTTCAAAATCCGACAGGTAGGTACCAAGCGCGGGCCAAAAATGTGCTATTAACGTTGAATTTCAGTGAAAAATTTCGATGTTCCTGTCGTCCGATCTCAGCGCGGGTGGTACCAAAATTTCGGGCTCGGCGAGGCGGTTATGCAGAACGAAGAATTTTCAAAATCCGACAGGTAGGTACCAAGCGCGGGCCAAAAATGTGCTATTAACGTTGATCGTCCGATCCCAGCGCGGGTGCTACCAAAATTTTGAGCTCGGCGAGGCGGTTATGCAGAACGAATAATTTTCAAAATCCGACAGGTAGGTACCAAGCGCGGGCCAAAAATGTGCTATTAACGTTGAATTTCAGTGAAAAATTTCGATGTTCCTTTCGTCCGATCCCAGCGCGGGTGCTACCAAAATTTTGAGCTCGGCGAGGCGGTTATGCAGAACGAATAATTTTCAAAATCCGACAGGTAGGTACCAAGCGCGGGCCAAAAATGTGCTATTAACGTTGAATTTCAGTGAAAAATTTCGATGTTCCTGTCGTCCGATCTCAGCGCGGGTGGTACCAAAATTTCAGGCTCGACGAGGCGGTTATGCAGAACGAAGAATTTTCAAAATCCGACAGGTAGGTACCAAGCGCGGGCCAAAAATGTGCTATTAACGTTGAATTTCAGTGAAAAATTTCGATGTTCCTGTCGTCCGATCTCAGCGCGGGTGGTACCAAAATTTCGGGCTCGGCGAGGCGGTTATGCAGAATGAAGAATTTTTAAAATCCGACAGGTAGGTACCAAGCGCGGGCCAAAAATGTGCTATTAACGTTGAATTTCAGTGAAAAATTTCGATGTTCCTGTCGTCCGATCCCAGCGCGGGTGCTACCAAAATTTTGAGCTCGGCGAGGCGGTTATGCAGAACGAAGAATTTTCAAAATCCGACAGGTAGGTACCAAGCGCGGGCCAAAAAAAAATGTGCTATTAACGTTGAATTTCAGTGAAAAATTTTGATGTTCCTGTCGTCCGATCTCAGCGCGGGTGGTACCAAAATTTCGGACTCGGCGAGGCGGTTATGCAGAACGAAGAATTTTCAAAATCCGACAGGTAGGTACCAAGCGCGGGCCAAAAATGTGCTATTAACGTTGATCGTCCGATCCCAGCGCGGGTGCTACCAAAATTTTGAGCTCGGCGAGGCGGTTATGCAGAACGAATAATTTTCAAAATCCGACAGGTAGGTACCAAGCGCGGGCCAAAAATGTGCTATTAACGTTGAATTTCAGTGAAAAATTTCGATGTTCCTGTCGTCCGATCCCAGCGCGGGTGCTACCAAAATTTTGAGCTCGGCGAGGCGGTTATGCAGAACGAATAATTTTCAAAATCCGACAGGTAGGTACCAAGCGCGGGCCAAAAATGTGCTATTAACGTTGAATTTCAGTGAAAAATTTCGATGTTCCTGTCGTCCGATCTCAGCGCGGGTGGTACCAAAATTTCGGGCTCGGCGAGGCGGTTATGCAGAACGAAGAATTTTCAAAATCCGACAGGTAGGTACCAAGCGCGGGCCAAAAATGTGCTATTAACGTTGAATTTCAGTGAAAAATTTCGATGTTCCTGTCGTCCTATCTCAGCGCGGGTCATACCAAAATTTCGGGCTCGGCGAGGCGGTTATGCAGAACGAAGAATTTTCAAAATCCGACAGGTAGGTACCAAGCGCGGGCCAAAAATGTGCTATTAACGTTGAATTTCAGTGAAAAATTTCGATGTTCCTGTCGTCCGATCTCAGCGCGGGTGGTACCAAAATTTCGGGCTCGGCGAGGCGGTTATGCAGAACGAAGAATTTTCAAAATCCGACAGGTAGGTACCAAGCGCGGGCCAAAAATGTGCTATTAACGTTGAATTTCAGTGAAAAATTTCGATGACGTAGTTAAAAGCTAATTAAATATAACGAAGCAAGTTTTAAGGTTTATTTAAACTGTTTAATTTATTTACTGTGGTTTTACAATCTTTAGAAAAAAAATGATGTTAAATACTAAACATTTCTTTTTTCTTTATTTGAATCAAATTTTAATTAAAAGAATTATTACAATTTAATTAATAATTTGTTGAATACGTAAAAATATTTTTAAATTACATAAAGTTTTCATACGATTTAAACCGTTAACATTTAAAGATCATGATAATCAACAGTATTGCCATTACAATCAGTATAATGACCTTACTATTGATCAGGGTCATTATAATCAATATAATTCAAATTATACTAATTTGTAACGAATTTGATCCACAAAACCTAAAATAATTGTAATTATTTGAAAGTACTAAAACCTACTAATAATTAATAAAATATTGATCAATAATCGGTCGTTGCGGCGACATATATGTATATTTAAAAAAAAAAAAAAAAAAAAAAAAAAAAAAAAAAAAAACTATTATATTAATTTACAACAGATGGCGCTGACTGTAACTTAAATCACGGTTGCAAGTTAATACGTGTATATCTTAATACTAAGTTTGTCTGTATGAAATGGGGGTTAGGTTAGGTTAGGTTAGGTTAGGTTAGGTTAGGTTAGGTTAGGTTAGGTTAGGTTAGGTTAGGTTAGGTTAGGTTAGGTTAGGTTAGGTTAGGTTAGGTTAGGTTAGGTTAGGTTAGGTTAGGTTAGGTTAGGTTAGGTTAGGTTAGGTTAGGTTAGGTTAGGTTAGGTTAGGTTAGGTTAGGTTAGGTTAGGTTAGGTTAGGTTAGGTTAGGTTAGGTTAGGTTAGGTTAGGTTAGGTTAGGTTAGGTTAGGTTAGGTTAGGTTAGGTTAGGTTAGGTTAGGTTAGGTTCCCCCCCATGGTTCCAAGCCTTGTCGTGGCGGGGGGGCTTAGTACCTGGGGTGCAATCCAACACCTTGGGGAACTAATTGGACCACTACGCCGCTCCTTTCCGTTCTCTTAATGAGAACGGCGTTTGGATGCGGCACCCATAACCCGGATTCCGGGAGCCCATTGTGGGGCTGGGAGGAAGAAAACCTCTTTAAAAAATCACCCCGAAACCGCGGTCGGCGTGCCGCGGCGTAGGGTTATCGGGCGAGCGCTGACGAGACGGGGGTAGGCCCACCCGGAATGGGCCACACACACAAACATGATGCAGCACAGCAGTTTTAAAAGGTATACCCAGGAGGGTCCCGGCGAAGCCGGGGAATCCCTCCCGGCGCCCTCGGGTGCCGGCAGCCCCACGTACTCTGGGGGGGGCAAAAACTGCTTCGCGGGCCGGCCATCTGCCGGTCTGCGTACCGACGACTCTTGCGACGAAACACCGGACTCCGAATTTGCTTATGATTTGGATGACGTTTGTAGGGAGGTTGGGGCGCGCTCCACGGGGGTACGCGCCACAACAAAAGACTCTGGCGAGGACTTTGAGACAGAAAGCTCGGCTGTTGGCGACGACACTGTCAGGGCAAAGGAGAAAACCAGCCGGCTCAGGCGGAAGAGACCAGGCCCGGATGATAACGAGTCCGGCTTGGACTCTGACGATACGGTTGGTGAAGAAGCGCCACGATCTGGAACGGCGAAAAGGACGAGGGGGCGCCCGCCAACAACGGGCGCCTATGTCGGCCTACGCCAGGCCAAAGAGGCGCTTTTGAGGACGAAAAAGGAAGAAGTCGGGGTTTTGGCCGAGGAGCAAATACTCTCCATGGCCAAAACCCTGGAACAACGAAGAGATAAATGCAGGGGGCAGGACCGCACCGCTGAAGAGCTAGCTGCGCACGCTCAGTCTGGGGTCGACCTCATTGTGAGCGTTGCCCAAAAATCAAAGAACCTTAAGGGCACAATGGTGCGTGCCCTTAAGCAGGCAGCGTGGACCATCGAGGATGCGGTCTCCGGCCTTAAAAGCCGTACGGAAGGAGAGGAGTTGGAGCTGCTCCGTGCTGCCAACTACCGCCAAGGGAAGGAGCTGGCGGAACTGCGCGCGGAGCTGGCTCAAATCCGTGCCGACCTGGACAAGACAAGGGTTCAACCTGAAGTGGCCCGATCTGTGGAGGACAAGGAGGAGGCCATGTTGGGTCGCATCATGTTACAGGTTGGTAACATGATGGACGCCAAAATGGCCTCCGTGGCGGATCGCTTGCTGCCGGAAAGGCGTCTTAGGCCTCCGCTAAGGAGCGACTTGAGAGAGGAGGAAGCGGTTTCTGTGTCGGAAATGATTGAAGACACCGCTGTGACGAGAACTGCTGCTGAGGTCGTCTCGGGGCCGTCGGTACCCAAACCAGCCAAAGGCAAGGGTAAGGGCAAGGGCAAGGGCCAAAGTGCCCAGCCCACGGAGGCCCCTGTGATTGCACCGACGCCTTCTTCTTCCGCTCGGGCCCCGGATGACGAGGGATGGACCCGGGCGGAGAAGAAAAAGAGGAAGAAGCCAGAGAAAAAGAAAAAGGCTAATAAGAAAACGGAGGCGCCTCCTCCTCCTTCCCCGAGGGTGCAGGAGTCGAGGAAGAGCAAACAAAACAAAAGGAAGAAACCCCGGTTGCGCCCGCCCCGGACAGCGGCTGTCGTTTTGACGCTGCAGCCCGGAGCGGCTGACAGAGGCGCAACCTACGCGTCGGTCTTGACTCGCGCTAGGGACAAAGTGTCCCTCGCCGAGCTGGGCATCCCGTCGCTGAGGATGCGAAAGGGGGCCACAGGAGCCCGAGTTTTGGAGTTGCCGGGCTGTGCAAACGGCGAAAAGGCGGATCTGCTGGCGGCTAGGCTCCGTGAAGTGCTGCCGGCGGACACAGTCAGGATCGCCAGGCCCGAGAAGTACGCAGAGATGCGTATTTCCGGGCTTGATGATTCCATAACCGTCGGCGAGGTGGTCGACGCCGTAGCCAAATCTGGGGGCTGCCCTGCCGATGCCATCAAGGCGGGGCGCCTTCGTTTCTCCCCAGCGGGCCGCGGAACATTACTTGTTCGCTGTCCGGTGGCTGCGGCCAAAAAGGTGGTCGGCGCAAAACTTCTGGTGGGCTGGGTGTCCGCTCAAGTGCGGGTGCTGCCCACCAAGCGCCTGCACTGTTACCGCTGTCTACTAGTTGGGCACACGGCGGTACAGTGCAATTCGGAGATCGACCGCAGCGAGGAATGCTACCGCTGCGGTCAAAAGGGCCACAAGGCCGCCGATTGCTCCGGCGAGCCTTGTTGCTCAGTCTGTACAGCGGCGGGCCTTTCAGCGGGCCATAGGATTGGGTCCCCCTCTTGCAAAGGGGCCGTGCCCAAGGCCAAAAAACGTAAAAAAGCCATAGCCGCATCAGGTCGAGCAGCGCCTGCTCCAGCCTCGGCAGGGGTGGCGCATGAAGAAGAGATGCATTAATCCCTCCTTCGGGGGGAAGTAGTCACTCTGCCGGGGATCAGATTTGGACCCCTGGTGGACAGGCTCAGGCGTATTGCCTGCTGGAGTAGCGCGCGGTGACTCCGCACACCGCGCGCTTTGAGACGACTTGCTGGGATCTCTCCCCAGCCGAGAAGAACGCCGGCTAGGCTGGCGAGTGCCGGCGGGATGGTGGAATAATCCGCAAGGAGTTACCACCTCCCCCGCCACCATGGCACAGAGGAGCGGACGCAGGAGTTTTAGTGGGTAGAGCCGATTTTAGGCGAGTCCCACACTCGGGCCGCGTCGCGTGGCCCGGTAGTGCGTAAGTGCATTTCTCCTGCGAAATCAAAAAAAAAAAAAAAAAAAAAAAAAAAAAAAAAAAAAAAAAAAAAAAAAAAAAAAAAAGGTTAGGTTAGGTTAGGTTAGGTTAGGTTAGGTTAGGTTAGGTTAGGTTAGGTTAGGTTAGGTTAGGTTAGGTTAGGTTCCCCCCCATGGTTCCAAGCCTTGTCGTGGCGGGGGGGCTTAGTACCTGGGGTGCAATCCAGCACCTTGGGGAACTAATTGGACCACTACGCCGCTCCTTTCCGTTCTCTTCATGAGAACGGCGTTTGGATGCGGCACTCATAACCCGGTTTCCGGGAGCCCATTGTGGGGCTGGGAGGAAGAAAACCTCTTTAAAAAATCACCCCGAAACCGCGGTCAGCGTGCCGCGGCGTAGGGTTATCGGGCGAGCGCTGACGAGACGGGGGTAGGCCCACCCGGAATGGGCCACAAAAACAACATGAAGCGTACAGGCAGTTTTAAAAGGTATACCCAGGAGGGTCCCGGCGAAGCCGGGGAATCCCTCCCGGCGCCCTCGGGTGCCGGCAGCCCCACGTACTCTGGGGGGGGCAAAAACTGCTTCGCGGGCCGGCTTTCCGCCGGTTCGCGCACCGACGAACCCTGCGAATCGATCTTGGACATAGAAGCTGCACACTATTTGGATATTGCTCGGAAGGAGGCTGCTGAGGGAGTACGCGGCTCAGGAACTGACACCGGTGACTTTGACACCGACAGCTCGACTGGCGTGATGTCACTGTCAACGGATAAAACCGGAAGACTACGGCGAAAGAGGCCCGGCCCGGATGATGCCGAATCTGGGCTGGACTCGGATGACACGGCCGCTGACGAAACGCCGAGAACTGGACTGGCGAAAAGAGGGCGTGGGCGCCCACCAACAACAGGCGCCTACGTTGGCATACGACAAGCCAAGGAAGCCCTCCTAAAAACGAAAAAGGAAGAAATCGGGGTTTTGGCCGAGGAGCAAATACTCTCCATGGCCAAAACCCTGGAACAACGACGGGAAAAATCTAGAGGAGAGGACCGCTCCTCCGAAGAGCTAGCTGCGCACGCTCAGTCTGGGGTTGACCTCATTCTGAGCGTTGCCCAAAAATCCAAAAACCTTAAGGGCACAATGATACGTGCCCTTAAGCAGGCAGCGTGGACAATCGAGGATGCGGTCACAGGCCTTAAAAGCCGTACGGAAGGAGAGGAGCTGGAGCTGCTCCGCTCAGCCAACTACCGCCAGGGGAAGGAGCTGGCGGAGCTGCGCGCGGAGCTGGCACAGATCCGTGCTGACCTGGATCGGACTAGGGCTGAACCTAAGGCAGCCCCACCCATGGAGGACAAGGAGGAGGCCATGTTGGGTCGCATCATGTTACAGGTGGGTAACATGATGGACGCCAAGATGGCCTCAGTGGCCGATCGTCTACTCCCAGAGAGACGTCTTCGGCCCCCACTTAGAGGCGATTCAAGAGAGGAGGAAGCGGTGTCTGCGCCAGAACCGATTGATGACATCGCTATAATGCGGACCACCGCCGAGGTCGTGTCGGGGTCACAGAAGCCCAAGCCCTCAAAAGGCAAGGGCAAGGGCAAGGGTCAAAGTGCCAAGCCCACTGTGGCCCCGCTCATCGAACCGGCGCCTTCCACATCCGCCCAGGACACTCTCGACGAGGGAGTATGGACAAGGGTAGAGAATGGAAAGAAAAACAGGAGGAAAAAGAGAAAGAAGGCCACGAAGAAGGCTAAGGAGATTTCCCCTCCTTCCTCGACAAACCAGAAGTCAGGGAAAGGAGAGATGAGCAAAAAGAAAACGAAGACACGGTTGCGCCCGCCCCGGACAGCGGCAGTCGTCCTGACGCTGCAGCCCGGAGCGGCAGACAAAGGGGCGACTTATGCGGCCATCCTTACTCGAGCGCGGGACAAAGTGTCCCTCGCCGAGCTTGGTATACCGGGCGTTAAAATGAGGAGGGGGGCCACGGGGGCTCGAGTGCTGGAAGTGTCGGGGGCCACGAGTGCCGAAAAGGCTAATCAGTTGGCAGATAGGCTACGGGAGGTACTGCCGACGGACACCGTGCGAATCGCCCGGCCCGAGAAATGTGCAGAAATGCGTGTTTCCGGGCTGGATGATTCGGTTACGGTGGAGGAAGTGGTGGCTGCTGTAGCCAAAAGTGGAGGCTGCCCTGCCGAAGTAATAAAGGCGGGGCGAATTCGGTTCTCGCCATCGGGTCGCGGTACAATATATATCCGCTGCCCGGTGGCCGTGGCGAGCAAAGTGGCCAGCTCCAAGCTGCTGGTAGGGTGGGTGTCCGCGCAGGTGCGGGTGCTGCCCACCAAGCCCTTGCGCTGCTACCGCTGCCTGGTTATCGGGCATACAGCGGTGCAGTGCACATCGGAGACTGACCGCAGCGATGAGTGCTATCGCTGCGGACAAAAAGGGCATAGGGCCGTCGACTGCACCGGCGACCCCTGCTGCTCAGTGTGCTCGGCTACGGGTCTTCCGGCGGGCCACAGGGTTGGGTCTCCCTCCTGTAAGGGGACCCTGCCTAAGCGCGCCAAGCGGCGAGGAACCGCGGCTAGATCGGCGCAAGCAGCGCACACCCCAGCTCCATCCGGGGTGGCGCAGGAGGAGGCGATGCAGTGACTGCTTCCTCCTAGAGTAGCGCGTGGTGTTTCCGCACACCGCGCGCATTACAGAAGACATGCTGGGATCTCCCCCCAGCCGAGTAGAATGCCGGCTAGGCTGGCAGGTGCCGGTTGGGGCGGTGGAAGAATGCGAAAGCGCCCCACCCCCCCGCCACCATATGGCACAGAGGAGCGGACGCAGGAGTTTTAGTGGGTAGAGCCGGTTTTAGGCGAGTCCCACACTCGGGCCGCGTCGTGTGGCCCGGTAGTGCGTAAGTGCATTTCTCCTGCGAGAACAAAAAAAAAAAAAAGGTTAGGTTAGGTTAGGTTAGGTTCCCCCCCATGGTTCCAAGCCTTGTCGTGGCGGGGGGGCTCTAGTACCTGGGGTGCAAGCCAGCACCTTGGGGAAGCTAATTGGACCAAACTCTCCTCCACGTGTCCCTCTGTTCTCAGAAGGCGCAGTGGATTTGGAGTAAGCGCGGGCAATCGCTGGCACTAACCCTGTCGGCCTGCTCGTGACATCGTAAGTCCAGAGGAGGTGTCGGTGATCACGTCTATCGGCCAATGATCCTGGACCCGAGGGCCTTGCCTTAATTGGCCGGGCCGCGAGGAAGATAACCTCTCCATAAAAAATTCCCCGAACCTCAAGCGGAGACGCACCGCGAGGAGGTTTGCAGACCGGCTCAAGTCGGGATGTATGGCTGACGGGTTTATCAGTCGCTAGTGTGGACCCGCCCGGGTACCGGCCGACCCCCGGGGCGCGATAATGTAGGCGCCTTTTTAGGCAGCGTTTAATCCTGTTTGTACTCGTGGGAACAAATATGGAAACTAATAAAACTTTTGACGCTTTGGTGGAGGGCCGCGAAGGCCAAAAAAACGACGAGAAGGTGGGCCGCGAAGGCCAATCCGAGGAGGAAGTGGGCTACCAGTCCAGTGTGGAAGTCCAGAACGAAACGGAGGAGTTAGCTCTGTCGGACTCAGATGGCTCGACCGGAACTTTGATTACGGTCGCCTCGGGTTCTTCAGGATTGCGAAGCGGCCGGCTGTGGCGCAAGAGGCCCGTCCCGGGTGACAGTGAGTCCGGGATGGACTCAGATGACACGGCTGGCGAGGAGATGCTTGGTAGGTCTGCGTCGGCGAAACGCGGAAGGGGGCGCCCACCAACAACGGGCGCCTACGTGGGCTTACGCAAAGCTAAAGAGGCTTTTCTTAAAGCCAAAAAGGAGGAAGTCGGAGTTTTGGCTGAGGAGCAAATCCTCTCCTTAGCCAAAAACCTACAACAACCTGAAGGAGGAAACCGCTCTGCGGAGGAACTGGCCGCGCGCGCACAGAATGGCGTAGAGGTCATTCTGAGCGTTGCCAAAAAATCAGGTCAGCTTAAGGGGACAATGGTGCGTTCCCTGAAGCAGGCAGCGGAGGCCATCCAAGAGGCGGTGACGGCTCTGAAATGCCGAACAACAGATGAGGAAGTGGAGCTGCTTCGCGCCGCGAACGCCCGCCAGGAAAGAGAGCTGGCGGAGATGCGTGCGGAAGTGGCTCAAATCCGGGTTGATCTGGGCAGGCGGAGAGCTGAGCCGGAGACGAGCCGGTCAGCGGAAGATAGGGAAGAGGCCATGTTGGGGCGTATCATGTTGCAGGTGGGCAACATGATGGACGCCAAGATGGCCTCGGTGTCGGACCGGCTCCTGCCGGAAAAACGCATTCGGCCCCCGTTACGAGGGGACGCGAAAAAAGTGGAGTCGGTGTTAATGGCCGAACCTGCCGTTGACACGATAAAGAAGAAGACTGCCGCCGAAGCTGTCGTGGGGTCGCAGACGTCCAAGCCCAAAAAGGGCAAGGGAAAGGGCAAAGGCCAAAGCGCCCAGCCCGCTGCGGCCTCAGTGGTAGCACCGGGGCCTTCTTCTTCTCCCGCTCGGGACGCCCCAGTTGAGGAGGGGTGGACCCGGGTAGAGAAAAAGAAGAGGAAGAAGAAGAAGAAGAGGGCGCCGAAGAAAAAGAAGTCGCCATCTCCTCCAACGAAGCCCCAGGAGACAAAGAAGGTAGACAAAAGTGGGAAAGCTGCACCGCGGTTGCGCCCGCCCCGGTCTGCGGCTGTCGTGGTGACACTGCAGCCCGGAGCAGAAGAAAAGGGTGCGAGCTATGCGGCGGTGCTATCGTCGGCGAAGGAAAAAATCTCCCTCGCCGACCTGGATATCCCGTCACTCAGAGTGAGGAAAGGGGCCACAGGTGCCCGAATATTAGAGGTACCGGGGGCCGCAAGCGCTGCTAAGGCAGACCAACTCGCGCAAAAACTGCGAGAGGTGCTGCCGGCAGAGAATGTCAGGATCGCCAGGCCCGAGAAGTGCGCGGAGATGCGCATTTCTGGGCTTGACGATTCCGTCACCACAGAGGAGGTGGTAAAAGCCGTGGCCAAGTGCGGAGGCTGCCCCGCCTCTTCAATCAAAGCGGGGCAGGTGCGTTTCGCCCCATCGGGTAGCGGCACGATTTTCATCCGCTGCCCGGTGGCCGCGGCCAAAAAGGTGGCCAGTTCTAGGCTCCTGGTGGGGTGGGTGTCCGCGCAGGTGCGGGTGCTACCCACCAGGAGAATGCGCTGCTTCCGGTGTCTTGTTGTTGGGCACACCGGAGTGCAGTGCACTTCTGAGATCGACCGCAGCGGCGAGTGCTTCCGCTGCGGTCAGATGGGACATAAGGCCGCCGCCTGTTCGGGCGACCCGCGCTGCTCCGTATGTTTGGCAGCGGGTCGTCCTGCAAATCACAGGGCTGGGGCTCCCACTTGCAAGGGAACCCTGCCCAAGCCCCGACGGGGCAGAGAGGCTGCAGCCGGCGCCACAACGGCACCGGCAACGCCCGCCCCATCCACTTCAGGGTTGGGTCGCGGGGAGGCGATGGAAACCAAATAATGGCCCTAGCGGGCCCCATCCATCGCTTCCTACAGGCGAATTTGAACCACTCTGCCGGGGCACAAGATCTATTTATGCAGTCCCTGGCGGAGTGGAATATCGGCGTCGCTGTGGCCGCTGAGCCGTACTTTGTCCCCTCTAGAGCTAATTGGGTGGGGGACTTGGACGGTTTGGTGGCCATCGTCACTTCGGTCGTAGCCCCGGTCTCCGGTGTAGTTGGTCGTGGCCGGGGCTTCGTCGCAGTCGAGTGTGAGGGAACCGTAGTGGTGGGGTGCTACTTTTCGCCCAGCCGCTGCTTCGCCGAATTCGAGTCGTTCTTGGGCGAGGTTGAGGCTCTCGTCAGACGGGCCGATCCTCGCCCTGTGATCGTGATGGGGGACTTCAATGCCAAATCCTCGGCATGGGGGTCCCCCGTCACCGACTCGCGAGGCAGCGCGTTGGAAGAGTGGGCAGTGTTGGTCGGCCTCTGCATCCTAAATAGGGGGTCGACCTTCACTTGCGTGAGACAGCAGGGCGGTTCGATAGTGGACGTTTCGTTCGCTAGCCCTGCTGTAGCACGCCGTGTCCGGGATTGGAGAGTCCTCGATGGGGTGGAGACGCTGTCGGACCACCTATACGTCCGATTTGACGTCTCCGCCTCGTCGACGACCCCGGGCACGAGTCCCGCGAGAGGTAGAGCCCCGCCACTCCCTAGGTGGACGTTGGGGCGTCTCGACAGAGACGCTCTGCTGGAGGCCTCCGTCGTCCAGGCCTGGCAACCGCAACCCGCCGGGCCTGTGAGGGTAGATGAGGAGGCGGAATGGTTCCGGCGGGCGTTGACGCAAGTGTGCGACGCGTCGATGCCCCGGGCCAAACCGCCCCCCTCTCGTCGCCAGGTGTATTGGTGGTCTGACCACATCGCCGCGCTCCGCGTGGAGAGCGTGGCGGCCAGGCGTATGTACACCAGGTGCCGAAGAAGACGGCACCGCGACGAGACGACGGAGCGCGAGCTGTATGAGGTCTACAGGACGAAGAAAAAGACCCTACAGCTCGCCATCAGCAGGGCCAAGACCCAAGCGCGCGAGGAGCTGCTCGGGACTCTGGACAATGATCCGTGGGGGCGCCCGTATAAGTCCGTCAGGGGCAAACTACGCCCCTGGGCGCCTCCGCTGACCCAGAGTCTCGACCACCACTTCGTGAGGGACGTCGTGTCCGCCCTGTTTCCACATCGGGCGGAACACGTCCCCCCCGCTATGGCGCCGCGTAGAGGTGGCGCCGGTGGTGAGGAGGAAGATAGCGGGGTCGCTGAGCTCACGAGCGAGGAGTTCGACGCGGCCGTAGACAAGCTCCGGGCGAAAAACACAGCGCCCGGGCCAGATGGAGTACACGGTCGCGTCTTGGTCTTGGCCCTCGACGTCCTAGGGGACCGGCTCCGGCGGCTCTTCAACGGCTGCCTGGAGTCGGGACGGTTCCCCAGAGTGTGGAAGGTGGGTAGTTTGGTCCTGTTGCGAAAGGACGGACGCCCCGCAGAGTCTCCCTCCGCCTACCGCCCCATCGTGTTGCTCGACGAGGTGTGCAAGCTATTCGAGAGAATAGTAGCTGCACGCCTCGTCAAGCATATGACTGAGGTAGGTCCCGATTTGGCGAACGCCCAGTTTGGGTTCCGTGCCGGCCTTTCGACGATCGACGCGATCAATCGCGTCAAGGCCGACTCGGAGGAGGTTGTCGCCCGCGGTGGGGTGTTGTTGGCGGTTTCGCTTGACATAGCGAACGCTTTCAACACCATGCCGTGGAGCTGCATCAGGGAGGCACTAAAACACCATAAAGTGCCTCTCTACCTCCGTCGCCTGATCGGGGACTACCTCAGTCAAAGGTACGTCCAATACCAGGGGCGGTCGGGCGGACTGGAGACTCGGGAGATGGTGTGCGGTGTTCCACAAGGGTCGGTACTGGGCCCCCTCTTGTGGAACATCGGATACGATTGGGTGCTGCGGGGCGTTCTCCCCGCGGGCGTCAGGGTGACGTGTTATGCGGACGACACCCTGGTCACAGCCCGCGGGGCAAACTACCGTGAGGCCGCCCGCCTGGCAACAGCAGGCGTGGCGTCGGTCGTCGCGCGAATCCGCGCTCTGGGCCTCGAGGTGGCGCTCGAAAAGTCCGAGGCCTTGTGTTTCCACAGGCCGAGGGCTGCGCCACCTCCGGGGGCCCACATCGTGGTTAGCGGTGTCCGAATCGAGGTCGGGTCCGATATGAAGTACCTCGGACTCGTCCTCGATAGCCGCTGGGACTTCCGCGAGCATTTCCGTCGCCTGGTCCCCCGTCTCATGGCGGCGGCCGCCGCTCTTTCGCGGCTGCTGCCGAATCTCGGGGGGCCGAGTGTGGCCTGCCGCCGCCTGTACCTCGGGGTGGTGCGCTCGATGGCCCTGTACGGAGCCCCTGTCTGGGCTCCGGCGCTGCGAAGCGCCACCATCGCCCTCTTGCGACAACCGCAGAGGGTGATGGCGATCAGGGCCATTCGGGGCTATCGCACCATCTCGACGGAGGCGGCGTGCGTGTTGGCAGGTTCGCCGCCGTGGGATCTGGAGGCCGCGGCACTGGCAAGGCTCTACGAGCGGCGCCAGGAGCTGCGGTCCGGCGGCGAACAGCCAACGGTGACGGAAAGGTGGAAGTCCCACCTTCGACGGTCCACCGTCCGTAGATGGGCGGAGCGGCTGGCCGATCCAACGGCCGGCCGACGGACTGTCGAGGCTGTCCGGCCGGTTCTTCAAAACTGGCTGGACAGGCGGCACGGGCGGCTCACGTTCCGACTCACACAGGTGCTTTCCGGGCATGGATGCTTTGGAAAGTACCTGTGTCGAATCGCCCAGCGTGAGCCGACGACCGATTGCCACCATTGTGCGGGCAGCGAGGACACGGCGCAGCACACCCTCGAGGGGTGCCCTTCGTGGGCAGTGCAGCGTAGTGTCCTGCGCGATGCCATCGGGGTGGATCTCTCGCTCCCGACCGTTGTAAAAGCAATGGTCGAGAGCGAAGAGTCGTGGACGGCCGTCCTCTCCTTCTGCGAGGACGTGATGTCGCAGAAGGAGACGGCGGAGAGGGAAAGGGAGGCTGCGGCCAACCCTGACCCGATCCGCCGGAGACGCACGGGGGTTCGGCGGCGGGCCTACCAGGCCCTGCTCCGTCCCCCGTGATCGAGGCCGGGGCTCTGCCCCAAAAGGCCTCGAGGAGGTGCGCGCGGCGTCGTGGAGTCGCGCGCTTTCTAGCCGTCCGCTGGGGCCATAACGGCCCCGGCCCCGAAGAATGCCGGCAAGGCCGGCAGGTGCTGGCGGGCAGGTGGGAGAATGCGCAAGCGTCCCCACCTCCCCGCCACCACAGCACAGTGGGGTGGCGCAGGGGTTTTAGTGGGTAGTGGTCGGTTCCGTCCGACGAGTCCCACACTCGGGCCAGTCCACACGGCCCGGCAGTGCGTAAGAGCATTTCCCCTGCGAGAACAAAAAAAAAAAAAAAAAAAAAAAAAAAAAAAAAAAAAAAAAAAGGTTAGGTTAGGTTCCCCCCCATGGTTCCAAGCCTTGTCGTGGCGGGGGGGCTTAGTACCTGGGGTGCAATCCAGCACCTTGGGGAACTAATTGGACCACTACGCCGCTCCTTTCCGTTCTCTTCATGAGAACGGCGTTTGGATGCGGCACTCATAACCCGGTTTCCGGGAGCCCATTGTGGGGCTGGGAGGAAGAAAACCTCTTTAAAAAATCACCCCGAAACCGCGGTCGGCGTGCCGCGGCGTAGGGTTATCGGGCGAGCGCTGACGAGACGGGGGTAGGCCCACCCGGAATGGGCCACAAAAACTCAAAATGACAGGTCGCAGTTCCAAAAGGATTACCCAGGAGGGTCCCGGCAAAGCCGGGGAATCCCTCCCGGCGCCTTCGGGCGCCGGCAGCCCCACGTACTCTGGGGGGGGCAAGAACTGCTTCGCGGGCCGGCTTTCCGCCGGTTCGCGCACCGACGACAACCGCTTTTCTACTTTGGACACCGATTTTGCTAATGTTTCGGACAGTGTTGATAGGGATTTTGGGGCGTGTGCCACGGGGGCGCACGTCTCAACCGACGACTTTGGCGTGAGTTTGGACTCAGACAGCTCGGCTACGGCCAATACTGTCGCAGGACTGGAGAAAACTAGCCGGCCAAGGCGAAAGAGACCTGGCCCGGATGATGAGGATACCGGGCTGGACTCGGACGACACGGCTGGAGAAGAAGCGCAGCGATCTGGGCCGGCGAAAAGGGGACGGGGGCGCCCACCCACAACGGGTGCCTACGTGGGCCTACGCCAGGCCAAGGAGGCGCTTTTAAGGACGAAACAAGAGGAGGTCGAGGTTTTGGCCGAGGAGCAGATTCTCTCCATGGCCAAAACCCTCGAAGTCTCACGGAAGGAGGACCGCTCCTCAGAAGATTTGGCCGCGCACGCTCAGAAAGGGTGTGACCTGATTATGAGCGTTGCGCAGAAATCGAAAAATCTTAAGGGCACAATGGTGCGTGCCCTTAAGCAAGCGGCCTGGGCCATCCAGGATGCGGTCGCGGCCCTAAAGGAACGTACTGAAGGGGAGGAAGTGGAGCTGCTCCGCATGGCAAACTATCGCCAGGAGAAAGAGCTAAAAGTTTTGCGCGCGGAAGTAGCCCAAATCCGAGAAGAACTGGCTAGACGAAGGACGGAACCTGATGAGAACCGCCCCGTAGAAGACCAGGAGGCCATGTTGGGTCGCATCATGTTGCAGGTAGGCAACATGATGGATGCCAAGATGGCCTCTGTAGCAGACCGGCTTCTGCCGGAGAGGCGGCTCCGGCCACCACTGAGAGGGGACACGGAAATTGAGGAGGTACCAGTGGCTGAACCGGCCGTGGAAAGCCCATTGATGCGGACTGCCGCTGACAATGTCGTGGGGTTGCCAAAGCCCAAACCAACCAAGGGAAAGGGAAAGGGCAAGGGCAAGAGTGCCCAGCCTGCTGTGGCCCCAGAAGCGACTCCGGCGCCCTCGACATCCACTCGAGCCCCAGAAGAGGTAGAATGGACCCGAGTTGACACGAAAAAGAGGAGAAAGCAGACGAAATCTAAAGCTGCAAAAGAAAAGAAGGAACCTTCCCCGCCTTCCCCGAAGATACAGAAGCCGAGGAATGGTGACAAGAAAAAGATGGCAAAGTTGCGCCCGCCCCGGTCAGCGGCCGTCGTTTTGACGCTGAAGCCCGGTGCGGCTGATAAGGGCGCAACCTATAAGGACATCCTGGTTCGTGCGAGGGACAAGGTGTCCCTCGCCGAACTGGGTATCCCGGCCCTTAAAATGAGGAAGGGAGCCACGGGGGCTCGAATCTTGGAAGTTCCAGGGGCCAATAGCGCGGAGAAAGCTAACGAACTGGCCTCTAAGTTACGAGATGTGTTGCCGGCTGAAACTGTTAAGATCGTCAGGCCCGAAAAGTGCGCAGACTTGCGTATTTCTGGGCTTGACGATTCAGTCGCTGAAGAAGAGGTGGTAGATGCCGTGGCCAAATGCGGGGGCTGCCCCGCCAATACCATCAAAGCAGGGCGTGTCCGCTTCTCCCCGTCGGGCCGCGGCACAATATTCGTCCGCTGTCCAGTGGCCGCGGCAAAAAGAGTGTCTGTGTCAAGACTCCTAGTTGGATGGGTGTCGGCGCAGGTGCGGGTACTGCCCGCAAAGCGCCTACGCTGCTACCGTTGCCTGGTAGTAGGGCACACGGCAGCCCAGTGCGAATCGGAGATCGACCGCAGCGAGGAATGTTATCGCTGCGGTCAAAAGGGGCATAAGGCCGCCGATTGCTCCGGCGAGCCGAAATGCTCTGTGTGCTCGGCGGCGGATCTTCCGGCGGGCCATAGGGTTGGGTCACCCTCCTGTAAGGGGACCCTGCCCAAGCGCGCCAAGCGGCGAAGGGCCGCGGCCAACTCGGCGCAAGCAGCGCACACCCCAACTCCATCCGGGGTGGCGCAGGAGGAAGCGATGCAGTGACCGCTTCCTCCTGGAGTCGCGTGCGGTGTTTCCGCACACCGCGCGCATTAGCGACGTTTTGCTGGGGTCTTACCCCCAGCCGAGTAGAACGCCGGCAAGGCTGGCGAGTGCCGGAGGGGCGGTGGAAGAATGCGAAAGCGCCCCACCCCCCCGCCACCATATGGCACAGAGGAGCGGACGCAGGAGTTTTAGTGGGTAGAGCCGGTTTTAGGCGAGTCCCACACTCGGGCCGCGTGCAGTGGCCCGGTAGTGCGTAAGTGCATTTCTCCTGCGAGAACAAAAAAAAAAAAAAAAAAGGTTAGGTTAGGTTAGGTTAGGTTAGGTTAGGTTAGGTTAGGTTAGGTTAGGTTAGGTTAGGTTAGGTTAGGTTAGGTTAGGTTAGGTTAGGTTAGGTTAGGTTAGGTTAGGTTAGGTTAGGTTAGGTTAGGTTAGGTTAGGTTAGGTTAGGTTAGGTTAGGTTAGGTTAGGTTAGGTTAGGTTAGGTTAGGTTAGGTTAGGTTAGGTTAGGTTAGGTTAGGTTAGGTTAGGTTAGGTTAGGTTAGGTTAGGTTAGGTTAGGTTAGGTTAGGTTAGGTTAGGTTAGGTTAGGTTAGGTTAGGTTAGGTTAGGTTAGGTTAGGTTAGGTTAGGTTAGGTTAGGTTAGGTTAGGTTAGGTTAGGTTAGGTTAGGTTAGGTTAGGTTAGGTTAGGTTAGGTTAGGTTAGGTTAGGTTAGGTTAGGTTAGGTTAGGTTAGGTTAGGTTAGGTTAGGTTAGGTTAGGTTAGGTTAGGTTAGGTTAGGTTAGGTTAGGTTAGGTTAGGTTAGGTTAGGTTAGGTTAGGTTAGGTTAGGTTAGGTTAGGTTAGGTTAGGTTAGGTTAGGTTAGGTTAGGTTAGGTTAGGTTAGGTTAGGTTAGGTTAGGTTAGGTTAGGTTAGGTTAGGTTAGGTTAGGTTAGGTTAGGTTAGGTTAGGTTAGGTTAGGTTAGGTTAGGTTAGGTTCCCCCCCATGGTTCCAAGCCTTGTCGTGGCGGGGGGGCTTAGTACCTGGGGTGCAATCCAGCACCTTGGGGAACTAATTGGACCACTACGCCGCTCCTTTCCGTTCTCTTAATGAGAACGGCGTTTGGATGCGGCACTCATAACCCGGTTTCCGGGAGCCCATTGTGGGGCTGGGAGGAAGAAAACCTCTTTAAAAAATCACCCCGAAACCGCGGTCGGCGTGCCGCGGCGTAGGGTTATCGGGCGAGCGCTGACGAGACGGGGGTAGGCCCACCCGGAATGGGCCACAAATACACCATGAAAAGTCGCAGTTTGAAAAAGACTACCCAGGAGGGTCCCAGCGAAGCTGGGGAATCCCTCCCGGTGCCTACGGGTACCGGCAGCCCCACGTACTCTGGGGGGGGCACAAGCTGCTTCGTGGGCCGGCAATCCGCTGGTCCGCGCAACGATGACTCTCGCTTTTGCACAATGGACTCTGAATCTGCACATGTTTTGGATGATGAAGGGAATGAGGTTGGGGCTTGCGCCACTGGGGTGCGCGCCTCAACGGGGAATCTCGGCGTAGACTTAGATACTGACAGCTCGATCAGCACAATGTCGCTGGTTGATCTGGTATCAGGGGGAAGATCCAGCCGGCTTAGGCGCAAGAGGCCCGGCCCGGATGACACTGTATCCGGGCTGGACTCCGACGATACGGCCGGCGAGGAAGGCTCTCGTTCTAGTTCGGCGAAAAGAGGAAGGGGGCGCCCTCCGACAACGGGCGCCTATGTCGGTCTTCGACAGGCCAAAGAGGCTCTTCAAAAGAAAAAGAAGGAGGAAGAATGTGTTTTGGCTGAGGAACACATAATATCCATGGCCAAAACCCTGGAAATAGCCCGGGAGAAATATAGAGGGGAGGATCGCTCCTGCGAGGAGTTAGCCGCGCACGCTCAGTCTGGGGTTGACCTCATTGTGAGCGTTGCACAGAAATCTAAAAACCTTAAGGGCACAATGGTGCGTGCCCTTAAGCAGGCGGCATGGGCCATAGAAGATGCTATCACAGGCCTCAAAACCAGGACAGAAAGCGAGGAGATAGAGCTGCTCCGCATGGCTAATTACCGCCAAGGTAAGGAGCTGGCGGCGATCCGTGCGGAGCTGGCAAAACTCCGCAGCGACGTAGAAAAAACAAGGGCCGAACCGGAGGTGGCCCAACCTACAACGGAGGACAAGGAGGAGGCCATGTTGGGTCGCATCATGTTGCAAGTCGGCAACATGATGGACGCCAAGATGGCCTCTGTTTCTGACCGGCTCCTGCCGGAGAAGAGACTAAGGCCCCCACTAAGAGGGGATAGAGAAAGATCGGAGGAGGTGCCTCTCGCCGAACAGGCTTTGGACACCGCAGCAACGATGACGACGACCGCCGCTGATATGGCTGCCGGGTCACAGGAACCCAAACCCACTAAGGGCAAGGGGAAGGGCAAGGGCAAGAGTCATAGTGCCCAGCCCGCCTTGGCCCAGGTGATAGCGCCGGTGCCTTCGACTTCTGCTCGGGACGCTCCGCAAGAAGTGGAGTGGACCCGGGTGGAAAAAAGGAAGAAAAAGGCGAGGAAGAAAAAGCCAAAAAAGAAGGAGGATGCTCTACCCCCCACCTCGAAGAAACAAGAGACAAAGAAGGGGGCCAACGCAAAGAAGAAGGAGCCACGTTTACGCCCACCCCGCTCGGCAGCGGTCGTATTAACGCTGCAGCCTGGAGCGGAAGATAAGGGCGTAACATATGCTTCGATCCTAGTTCGTGCGAGAGACAAAATTTCTATCGCCGAGCTAGGAATCCCAGCTATAAAACTGAGGAAGGGGGCCACGGGCGCCCGTATTTTGGAGGTGCCTGGAGCCACAAGCAAGGAGAAGGCCGACCAGCTGGCCGCAAGGCTCCAAGAGGTGTTACCGGCAGACACAGTCAGGATCGCCAGGCCCGAGAAGTGCGCAGAGATGCGTATTTCTGGGCTTGACGATTCTGTTACAAAGGAGGAGATCGTGGACGCCGTAGCTAAGAGCGGAGGCTGCCCTGCTGAGTCTATCAAGGCGGGGCGACTTCGTTTTTCTCCATCGGGCCGTGGTTCATTATTCGTCCGATGCCCGATGGCTGCGGCGAGCAAGGTGGCGAGCTCCAGGCTCCTGGTTGGCTGGGTATCCGCGCAAGTGCGGCTACTCCCAACCCGGCGCCTGCGATGCTACCGCTGTCTAGTGGTGGGGCACACGGCGGCCCAATGTAATTCGGAGATTGACCGCAGCGAGGAGTGCTATCGCTGCGGCCAAAAGGGGCACAGGGCCGTTGACTGTTCCAGCGACCCAAAGTGCTCCGTTTGCTTGGCGGCAAATCTTCCGGCGGGCCACAGGGTTGGGTCTCCCTCTTGTAAGGGGACTCTGCCCAAGGCCAAAAAGAAGACAAAGAAAGCGCTCGCCCCAACAACTTCAGGGGCGGCACAGGAGGAAGCGATGGAATGATCGCTTCCTCCAGGAGAACCTGGTCAGACTGTCAGGGATCTCATTTGGTGAACCCGGTGGAATGACCGAGGCCAAGGGCCTCCTGGAGCTGCGCGCGGTGACTCCGCACACCGCGCGCATTAGAGACGATTTGCTGGGGTCTTCCTCCCAGACGAGTTGAACGCCGGCAAGGCTGGCGAGTGCCGGCGGGATGGTGGAATAATCCGCAAGGAGTTACCACCTCCCCCGCCACCATGGCACGGAGGAGCGGACGCAGGAGTTTTAGTGGGTAGAGCCGATTTTAGGCGAGTCCCACACTCGGGCCGCGTTGCGTGGCCCGGTAGTGCGTAAGTGCATTTCTCCTGCGAAACCAAAAAAAAAAAAAAAAAAAAAAAAAAAAAAAAAAAAAAAAAAAAAAAAAAAAAAAAAAGGTTAGGTTAGGTTAGGTTAGGTTAGGTTAGGTTAGGTTAGGTTAGGTTAGGTTAGGTTAGGTTAGGTTAGGTTAGGTTAGGTTAGGTTCCCCCCCATGGTTCCAAGCCTTGTCGTGGCGGGGGGGCTTAGTACCTGGGGTGCAATCCAGCACCTTGGGGAACTAATTGGACCACTACGCCGCTCCTTTCCGTTCTCTTAATGAGAACGGCGTTTGGATGCGGCACTGATAACCCGGTTTCCGGGAGCCCATTGTGGGGCTGGGAGGAAGAAAACCTCTTTAAAAAATCACCCCGAAACCGCGGTCGGCGTGCCGCGGCGTAGGGTTATCGGGCGAGCGCTGACGAGACGGGGGTAGGCCCACCCGGAATGGGCCACAACAAACCAAAAATGACAGGTCGCAGTTTTAAAAGGAATACCCAGGAGGGTCCCGGCACAGCCGGGGAATCCCTCCCGGCGCCTTCGGGTGCCGGCAGCCCCACGTACTCTGGGGGGGGCAAAAACTGCTTCGTGGGCCGGCTTTCCGCCGGCTTGCGCACCGACGACTTTAGCGACTCCGAACTGGACACCGATTTTGCTCACGCTTTGGGCAATGTTGAACTTGGGGCTGGGGCGCATGCCACGGGGGCGTGTGTCTCAGCCAAAGACCTTGGCGAGGATCTGGATTCAGACAGTTCTACTGTCGAAATAACCGGTCGTTTAAGACGGAAGAGGCCCGGCCCGGGTGATCACGAATCCGGGCTGGACTCGGACGACACGGCCGGCGAGGAGGCAGAGCGCACTGGCCCGGCGAAAAGGGGACGGGGGCGCCCACCCACAACGGGTGCCTACGTGGGCCTACGCCAGGCCAAGGAAGCGCTTTTGAGGACGAAAAAGGAAGAAGTCGGGGTTTTGGCCGAGGAGCAAATACTCTCCATGGCCAAAACCCTGGAACAACGAAGAGATAAATGCAGGGGGCAGGACCGCACCGCTGAAGAGCTAGCTGCGCACGCTCAGTCTGGGGTTGACCTCATTGTGAGCGTTGCCCAAAAATCAAAGAACCTTAAGGGCACAATGGTGCGTGCCCTTAAGCAGGCAGCGTGGACCATCGAGGATGCGGTCTCCGGCCTTAAAAGCCGTACGGAAGGAGAGGAGTTGGAGCTGCTCCGTGCTGCCAACTACCGCCAAGGGAAGGAGCTGGCGGAACTGCGCGCGGAGCTGGCTCAAATCCGTGCCGACCTGGACAAGACAAGGGCTCAACCTGAAGTGGCCCGATCTGTGGAGGACAAGGAGGAGGCCATGTTGGGTCGCATCATGTTACAGGTTGGTAACATGATGGACGCCAAAATGGCCTCCGTGGCGGATCGCTTGCTGCCGGAAAGGCGTCTTAGGCCTCCGCTAAGGAGCGACTTGAGAGAGGAGGAAGCGGTTTCTGTGTCGGAAATGATTGAAGACACCGCTGTGACGAGAACTGCTGCTGAGGTCGTCTCGGGGCCGTCGGTACCCAAACCAGCCAAAGGCAAGGGTAAGGGCAAGGGCAAGGGCCAAAGTGCCCAGCCCACGGAGGCCCCTGTGATTGCACCGACGCCTTCTTCTTCCGCTCGGGCCCCGGATGACGAGGGATGGACCCGGGCGGAGAAGAAAAAGAGGAAGAAGCCAGAGAAAAAGAAAACGGCTAATAAGAAAACGGAGGCGCCTCCTCCTCCTTCCCCGAGGGTGCAGGAGTCGAGGAAGAGCAAACAAAATAAAAGGAAGAAACCCCGGTTGCGCCCGCCCCGGTCTGCGGCTGTCGTTTTGACGCTGCAGCCCGGTGCGGAGGATAAAGGCGCGACCTATGCGTCCGTCCTAACTCGTGCGAGGGACAAGGTGTCGCTTGCCGAGTTGGGTATCCCCGGCGTAAAATTAAGGAAGGGGGCAACAGGTGCCCGTATATTGGAAGTTGCAGGGGCCACAAGCGCCGGCAAAGCTGACCAACTGGCTGCGAAGCTAAGGGAGGTCTTGCCGGCCGATACTGTAAAAATCGCCCGGCCCGAGAAATGCGCTGATATGCGCATTTCTGGGCTGGACGATTCTATAACCGTGGCGGAGGTGACAGAGGCTGTGGCCAAATGTGGGAACTGCCCCGTCGACTCAGTCAAGGCGGGGCGTCTTCGATTCTCCCGATCGGGAAGTGGCACCTTGTTCGTTCGTTGTCCAGTGGCTGCGGCGAAGAAGGTCGCCAGTTCGAAGCTCTTGGTGGGCTGGGTGGTGGCGCGGGTGCGGGTATTACCCTTTATGCGCTTGCGCTGCTACCGATGCCTCATAGTGGGACACACAACGGTGCAATGCACCTCGGAGATCGACCGCAGTGATGAGTGTTTTCGCTGCGGTCAAAAGGGGCACAAGGTCGCCGACTGTTCCGGCGACCCTTGCTGCTCCGTATGCTCGGCGGCAGGTCTACCCGCGGGCCATAGAGTTGGGTCCCCCTCTTGTAGAGGGTCCCTGCCCAGGTCCATCAAGCGACGGAGGGCCGCAGCTGCCTCGACGCAAACAGCGCACACCCCGGCTCCATCAGGGGTGGCGCAGATGGAAGCGATGTCATGACCGCTTCCTAGAGGAGTAGCGCGCGGTGTTTCCGCACGCCGCGCGCATTTGAGATGATTTGCTCGGGCATTCCCCCGGCTGAGGAGAACGCCGGCAAGGCTGGCGAGTGCCGGCGGGATGGTGGAATAATCCGAACGAGTTACCACCTCCCCCGCCACCTTATGGCACAGAGAAGCGGACGCAGGAGTTTTAGTGGGTAGAGCCGGTTTTAGGCGAGTCCCACACTCGGGCCGCGTCGCGTGGCCCGGTAGTGCGTAAGTGCATTTCTCCTGCGAAATCAAAAAAAAAAAAAAAAAAAAAAAAAGGTTAGGTTAGGTTAGGTTAGGTTAGGTTAGGTTAGGTTAGGTTAGGTTAGGTTAGGTTAGGTTAGGTTAGGTTAGGTTAGGTTAGGTTAGGTTCCCCCCCATGGTTCCAAGCCTTGTCGTGGCGGGGGGGCTCTAGTACCTGGGGTGCAAGCCAGCACCTTGGGGAAGCTAATTGGACCAAACTCTCCTCCACGTGTCCCTCTGTTCCCAGAAGGCACAGTGGATTTGGAGTAAGCGCGGGCAATCGCTGGCACTAGCCCTGTCGGCCTGCTCGTGAAATCGTAAGTCCAGAGGAGGTGTCGGTGATCACGTCTATCGGCCAATGATCCTGGACCCGAGGGCCTTGCCTTAATTGGCCGGGCCGCGAGGAAGATAACCTCTCCATAAAAAATTCCCCGAACCTCAAGCGGAGACGCACCGCGAGGAGGTTTGCAGACCGGCTCAAGTCGGGATGTATGGCTGACGGGTTTATCAGTCGCTAGTGTGGACCCGCCCGGGTACCGGCCGACCCCCGGGGCGCGATAATTGTAGGCGCCTTTTAGGCAGCGTTTAATCCTGTTTGTACTCGTGGGAACAAATATGGAAACTAATAAAACTTTTGACGCTTTGGTGGAGGGCCGCGAAGGCCAAAACGACGAGAAGGTGGGCCGCGAAGGCCAATCCGAGGAGGAAGTGGGCTACCAGTCTAGTGTGGAAGTCCAGAACGCAACGGAGGAGTTAGCTCTTTCGGACTCAGATGGCTCGACTGGCACTCTAGTGACGGTCGCCTCTGGTTCGTCAGGACTGAGAAGCGGCCGGCTGTGGCGCAAGAGACCCGTCCCGGGTGACAGCGAATCTGGGATGGACTCCGATGACACAGCTGGCGAGGAGACGTTTAGTAGATCTGCGGCAGCGAAACGTGGAAGAGGGCGCCCGCCAACCACGGGTGCGTACGTGGGTTTACGGAAGGCAAAGGAGGCCTTCTTAAAAACGAAAAAAGAAGAAGTCGGGGTTTTGGCTGAGGAACAAATCCTCTCCATGGCCAAAACCCTGGAAAAAACTGGAGGAGACGACCGCTCCGCGGAAGAACTGGCCGCCAACGCCCAAGCAGGTGTTGATCTCATCTTGGGTGTAGCCAAAAAATCGGGCCAGCTTAAGGGCACAATGGTGCGCGCCCTTAAACAGGCTGCAGAAGCCATTTCGGAGGCGGTGACGGCCCTGAAGAGCCGGACGATGGGTGAGGAGGTCGAACTGCTCCGCGTCGCAAACGCTCGCCAGGAAAAAGAGCTGGCCGAAATGCGCGCGGAAGTGGCTCAGATCCGCTCTGATATGGGTAGAAGAAGAGCTGATCCGGAAGCGAGCCGATCCGTTGAGGAGAAGGAGGAGGCCATGCTTGGCCGCATCATGTTGCAGGTGGGCAACATGATGGACGCTAAGATGGCCTCCGTGTCGGACCGGCTCCTGCCGGAGAAGCGAATTCGGCCCCCTCTACGGGCGGATTCGAAAATAGTGGAGACGGTGTCCGCGGCCAAACCGGCTTTGGACACCACTACGAAGAGAACGGCTGCGCAAGTTGCCGCCGGGTCGCAAAAGCCCTTGCCCACAAAAAAGGGCAAAGGTAAAGGAAAGGGTCAAAGTGCCCAGTCCTCTGCAACCCCGGTGATGACACCGGCGCCAACTACTTCTTCCGCTCGAGACACCCCAGATGAGGAGGGGTGGACTCAAGTGGAGAAGAAGAAGCGGAAGAAGAAGAAGAAGAGGGCTCCAAAAAAGAAGAAAGCGCCCTCTGCTCCTTCGAAACCCCAAGAAGTAAGGAAGAGTGATAAGAACCGGAGTGTTCAACCGAAGTTGTGCCCGCCCCGGTCTGCGGCTGTCGTGGTGACACTGCAGCCCGGAGCAGAAGAAAAGGGTGCGAGCTATGCGGCGGTGCTATCGTCGGCGAAGGAAAAAATCTCCCTCGCCGACCTGGATATCCCGTCACTCAGAGTGAGGAAGGGGGCCACAGGCGCCCGAATATTAGAGGTACCGGGGGCCGCAAGTGCTGCTAAGGCAGACCAACTCGCGCAAAAACTGCGAGAGGTGCTGCCGGCAGAGAATGTCAGAATCGCCAGGCCCGAGAAGTGCGCGGAGATGCGCATTTCTGGGCTTGACGATTCCGTCACCACAGAGGAGGTGGTAAAAGCCGTGGCCAAGTGCGGAGGCTGCCCCGCCTCATCAATCAAAGCGGGGCAGGTGCGTTTCGCCCCATCGGGTAGCGGCACGATTTTCATCCGCTGCCCGGTGGCCGCGGCCAAAAAGGTGGCCAGTTCTAGGCTCCTGGTGGGGTGGGTGTCCGCGCAGGTGCGGGTGCTACCCACCAGGAGAATGCGCTGCTTCCGGTGTCTCGTTGTTGGGCACACCGGAGTGCAGTGCACTTCTGAGATCGACCGCAGCGGCGAGTGCTTCCGCTGCGGTCAGATGGGACATAAGGCCGCCGCCTGTTCGGGCGACCCGCGCTGCTCCGTATGTTTGGCAGCGGGTCGTCCTGCAAATCACAGGGCTGGGGCTCCCACTTGCAAGGGAACCCTGCCCAAGCCCCGACGGGGCAGAGAGGCTGCAGCCGGCGCCACAACGGCACCGGCAACGCCCGCCCCATCCACTTCAGGGTTGGGTCGCGGGGAGGCGATGGAAACCAAATAATGGCCCTAGCGGGCCCCATCCATCGCTTCCTACAGGCGAATTTGAACCACTCTGCCGGGGCACAAGATCTATTTATGCAGTCCCTGGCGGAGTGGAATATCGGCGTCGCTGTGGCCGCTGAGCCGTACTTTGTCCCCTCTAGAGCTAATTGGGTGGGGGACTTGGACGGTTTGGTGGCCATCGTCACTTCGGTCGTAGCCCCGGTCTCCGGTGTAGTTGGTCGTGGCCGGGGCTTCGTCGCAGTCGAGTGTGAGGGAACCGTAGTGGTGGGGTGCTACTTTTCGCCCAGCCGCTGCTTCGCCGAATTCGAGTCGTTCTTGGGCGAGGTTGAGGCTCTCGTCAGACGGGCCGATCCTCGCCCTGTGATCGTGATGGGGGACTTCAATGCCAAATCCTCGGCATGGGGGTCCCCCGTCACCGACTCGCGAGGCAGCGCGCTGGAAGAGTGGGCAGTGTTGGTCGGCCTCTGCATCCTAAATAGGGGGTCGACCTTCACTTGCGTGAGACAGCAGGGCGGTTCGATAGTGGACGTTTCGTTCGCTAGCCCTGCTGTAGCACGCCGTGTCCGGGATTGGAGAGTCCTCGATGGGGTGGAGACGCTGTCGGACCATCTATACGTCCGATTTGACGTCTCCGCCTCGTCGACGACCCCGGGCACGAGTCCCGCGAGAGGTAGTGCCCCGCCACTCCCTAGGTGGACGTTGGGGCGTCTCGACAGAGACGCTCTGCTGGAGGCCTCCGTCGTCCAGGCCTGGCAACCGCAACCCGCCGGGCCTGTGAGGGTAGATGAGGAGGCGGAATGGTTCCGGCGGGCGTTGACGCAAGTGTGTGACGCGTCGATGCCCCGGGCCAAGCCGCCCCCCTCTCGTCGCCAGGTGTACTGGTGGTCTGACCACATCGCCGCGCTCCGCGTGGAGAGCGTGGCGGCCAGGCGTATGTACACCAGGTGCCGAAGAAGACGGCACCGCGACGAGACGACGGAGCGCGAGCTGTACGAGGTCTACAGAGTGAAGAAAAAGACCCTACAGCTCGCCATCAGCAGGGCCAAGACCCAAGCGCGCGAGGAGCTGCTCGGGACTCTGGACAATGATCCGTGGGGGCGCCCGTATAAGTCCGTCAGGGGCAAACTACGCCCCTGGGCGCCTCCGCTGACCCAGAGTCTCGATCACCACTTCGTGAGGGACGTCGTGTCCGCCCTGTTTCCACATCGGGCGGAACACGTCCCCCCCGCTATGGCGCCGCGTAGAGGTGGCGCCGGTGGTGAGGAGGAAGATAGCGGGGTCGCTGAGCTCACGAGTGAGGAGTTCGACGCGGCCGTGGACAAGCTCCGGGCGAAAAACACAGCGCCCGGGCCAGATGGAGTACACGGTCGCGTCTTGGTCTTGGCCCTCGACGTCCTAGGGGACCGGCTCCGGCGGCTCTTCAATGGCTGCCTGGAGTCGGGACGGTTCCCCAGAGTGTGGAAGGTGGGTAGTTTGGTCCTGTTGCGGAAGGACGGACGCCCCGCAGAGTCTCCCTCCGCCTACCGCCCCATCGTGTTGCTCGACGAGGTGTGTAAGCTATTCGAGAGAATAATAGCTGCACGCCTCGTCAAGCATATGACTGAGGTAGGTCCCGATTTGGCGAATACCCAGTTTGGGTTCCGAGCCGGCCTGTCGACGATCGACGCGATCAATCGCGTCAAGGCCGACTCGGAGGAGGTTGTCGCCCGCGGTGGGGTGTTGTTGGCGGTTTCGCTAGACATAGCGAACGCTTTCAACACCATGCCGTGGAGCTGCATCAGGGAGGCACTAAAACACCATAAAGTGCCTCTCTACCTCCGTCGCCTGATCGGGGACTACCTCAGTCAAAGGTACGTCCAATACCAGGGGCGGGCAGGCGGACTGGAGACTCGGGAGATGGTGTGCGGTGTTCCACAAGGGTCGGTACTGGGCCCCCTCTTGTGGAACATCGGATACGATTGGGTGCTGCGGGGCGCTCTCCCCGCGGGCGTCAGGGTGACGTGTTATGCGGACGACACCCTGGTCACGGCCCGCGGGGCAAACTACCGTGAGGCCGCCCGCCTGGCAACGGCAGGCGTGGCGTCGGTCGTCGCGCGAATCCGCGCTCTGGGCCTCGAGGTGGCGCTCGAAAAGTCCGAGGCCTTGTGTTTCCACAGGCCGAGGGCTGCGCCACCTCCGGGGGCCCACATCGTGGTTAGCGGTGTCCGAATCGAGGTCGGGTCCGATATGAAGTACCTCGGACTCGTCCTCGATAGCCGCTGGGACTTCCGCGAGCATTTCCGTCGCCTGGTCCCCCGTCTCATGGCGGCGGCTGCCGCTCTCTCGCGGCTGCTGCCGAATCTCGGGGGGCCGAGTGTGGCCTGCCGCCGCCTGTACCTCGGGGTGGTGCGCTCGATGGCCCTGTACGGAGCCCCTGTCTGGGCTCCGGCGCTGCGAAGCGCCACCATCGCCCTCTTGCGACAACCGCAGAGGGTGATGGCGATCAGGGCTATTCGGGGTTATCGCACCATCTCGACGGAGGCGGCGTGCGTGTTGGCGGGTTCGCCGCCGTGGGATCTGGAGGCCGCGGCACTGGCAAGGCTCTACGAGCGGCGCCAGGAGCTGCGGTCCGGCGGCGAACAGCCAACGGTGACGGAAAGGTGGAAGTCCCACCTTCGACGGTCCACCGTCCGTAGATGGGCGGAGCGGCTGGCCGATCCAACGGCCGGCCGACGGACTGTCGAGGCTGTCCGGCCGGTTCTTCAAAACTGGCTGGACAGGCGGCACGGGCGGCTCACGTTCCGGCTCACACAGGTGCTTTCCGGGCATGGATGCTTTGGAAAGTACCTGTGTCGAATCGCCCAACGTGAGCCGACGACCGATTGCCACCATTGTGCGGGCAGCGAGGACACGGCGCAGCACACCCTCGAGGGGTGCCCTTCGTGGGCGGTGCAGCGTAGTGTCTTGCGCGATGCCATCGGGGTGGATCTCTCGCTCCCGACCGTTGTTAAAGCAATGGTCGAGAGCGAAGAGTCGTGGACGGCCGTCCTCTCCTTCTGCGAGGACGTGATGTCGCAGAAGGAGACGGCGGAGAGGGAAAGGGAGGCTGCGGCCAACCCTGACCCGATCCGCCGGAGACGCACGGGGGTGCGACGCCGGGCCTACCAGGCCCTGCTGCGTCCCCCGTGATCGAGGCCGGGGCCCTGCCCCAAAAGGCCTCGAGGAGGTGCGCGCGGCGTCGTGGAGTCGCGCGCTTTCTAGCCGTCCGCTGGGGCCATAACGGCCCCGGCCCCGAAGAATGCCGGCAAGGCCGGCAGGTGCTGGCGGGCAGGTGGGAGAATGCGCAAGCGTCCCCACCTCTCCGCCACCACAGCACAGTGGGGTGGCGCAGGGGTTTTAGTGGGTAGTGGTCGGTTCCGTCCGACGAGTCCCACACTCGGGCCAGTCCACACGGCCCGGCAGTGCGTAAGAGCATTTCCCCTGCGAGAACAAAAAAAAAAAAAAAAAAAAAAAAAAAAAAAAAAAAAAAAAAAAAAAAAGGTTAGGTTAGGTTAGGTTAGGTTAGGTTCCCCCCCATGGTTCCAAGCCTTGTCGTGGCGGGGGGGCTTAGTACCTGGGGTGCAATCCAGCACCTTGGGGAACTAATTGGACCACTACGCCGCTCCTTTCCGTTCTCTTAATGAGAACGGCGTTTGGATGCGGCACCCATAACCCGGTTTCCGGGAGCCCATTGTGGGGCTGGGAGGAAGAAAACCTCTTTAAAAAATCACCCCGAAACCGCGGTCGGCGTGCCGCGGCGTAGGGTTATCGGGCGAGCGCTGACGAGACGGGGGTAGGCCCACCCGGAATGGGCCACAACAAACCAAAAATGACAGGTCGCAGTTTTAAAAGGAATACCCAGGAGGGTCCCGGCACAGCCGGGGAATCCCTCCCGGCGCCTTCGGGTGCCGGCAGCCCCACGTACTCTGGGGGGGGCAAAAACTGCTTCGTGGGCCGGCTTTCCGCCGGCTTGCGCACCGACGACTTTAGCGACTCCGAACTGGACACCGATTTTGCTCACGCTTTGGGCAATGTTGAACTTGGGGCTGGGGCGCATGCCACGGGGGCGTGTGTCTCAGCCAAAGACCTTGGCGAGGATCTGGATTCAGACAGTTCTACTGTCGAAATAACCGGTCGTTTAAGACGGAAGAGGCCCGGCCCGGGTGATCACGAATCCGGGCTGGACTCGGACGACACGGCCGGCGAGGAGGCAGAGCGCACTGGCCCGGCGAAAAGGGGACGGGGGCGCCCACCCACAACGGGTGCCTACGTGGGCCTACGCCAGGCCAAGGAAGCGCTTTTGAGGACGAAAAAGGAAGAAGTCGGGGTTTTGGCCGAGGAGCAAATACTCTCCATGGCCAAAACCCTGGAACAACGAAGAGATAAATGCAGGGGGCAGGACCGCACCGCTGAAGAGCTAGCTGCGCACGCTCAGTCTGGGGTTGACCTCATAGTGAGCGTTGCCCAAAAATCAAAGAACCTTAAGGGCACAATGGTGCGTGCCCTTAAGCAGGCAGCGTGGACCATCGAGGATGCGGTCTCCGGCCTTAAAAGCCGTACGGAAGGAGAGGAGTTGGAGCTGCTCCGTGCTGCCAACTACCGCCAAGGGAAGGAGCTGGCGGAACTGCGCGCGGAGCTGGCTCAAATCCGTGCCGACCTGGACAAGACAAGGGCTCAACCTGAAGTGGCCCGATCTGTGGAGGACAAGGAGGAGGCCATGCTGGGTCGCATCATGTTACAGGTTGGTAACATGATGGACGCCAAAATGGCCTCCGTGGCGGATCGCTTGCTGCCGGAAAGGCGTCTTAGGCCTCCGCTAAGGAGCGACTTGAGAGAGGAGGAAGCGGTTTCTGTGTCGGAAATGATTGAAGACACCGCTGTGACGAGAACTGCTGCTGAGGTCGTCTCGGGGCCGTCGGTACCCAAACCAGCCAAAGGCAAGGGTAAGGGCAAGGGCAAGGGCCAAAGTGCCCAGCCCACGGAGGCCCCTGTGATTGCACCGACGCCTTCTTCTTCCGCTCGGGCCCCGGATGACGAGGGATGGACCCGGGCGGAGAAGAAAAAGAGGAAGAAGCCAGAGAAAAAGAAAAAGGCGAATAAGAAAACGGAGGCGCCTCCTCCTCCTTCCCCGAGGGTGCAGGAGTCGAGGAAGAGCAAACAAAACAAAATGAAGAAAACCCGGTTGCGCCCGCCCCGGTCTGCGGCTGTCGTTTTGACGCTGCAGCCCGGTGCGGAGGATAAAGGCGCGACCTATGCGTCCGTCCTAACTCGTGCGAGGGACAAGGTGTCGCTTGCCGAGTTGGGTATCCCCGGCGTAAAATTAAGGAAGGGGGCAACAGGTGCCCGTATATTGGAAGTTGCAGGGGCCACAAGTGCCGGCAAAGCTGACCAACTGGCTGCGAAGCTAAGGGAGGTCTTGCCGGCCGATACTGTAAAAATCGCCCGGCCCGAGAAATGCGCTGATATGCGCATTTCTGGGCTGGACGATTCTATAACCGTGGCGGAGGTGACAGAGGCTGTGGCCAAATGTGGGAACTGCCCCGTCGACTCAGTCAAGGCGGGGCGTCTTCGATTCTCCCGATCGGGAAGTGGCACCTTGTTCGTTCGCTGTCCAGTGGCTGCGGCGAAGAAGGTCGCCAGTTCGAAGCTCTTGGTGGGCTGGGTGGTGGCGCGGGTGCGGGTATTACCCTTTATGCGCTTGCGCTGCTACCGATGCCTCATAGTGGGACACACAACGGTGCAATGCACCTCGGAGATCGACCGCAGTGATGAGTGTTTTCGCTGCGGTCAAAAGGGGCACAAGGTCGCCGACTGTTCCGGCGACCCTTGTTGCTCCGTATGCACGGCGGCAGGTCTACCCGCGGGCCATAGAGTTGGGTCCCCCTCTTGTAGAGGGTCCCTGCCCAGGTCCATCAAGCGACGGAGGGCCGCAGCTGCCCCGACGCAAACAGCGCACACCCCGACTCCATCAGGGGTGGCGCAGATGGAAGCGATGCCATGACCGCTTCCTAGAGGAGTAGCGCGCGGTGTTTCCGCACGCCGCGCGCATTTGAGATGATTTGCTCGGGCATTCCCCCGGCCGAGGAGAACGCCGGCAAGGCTGGCGAGTGCCGGCGGGATGGTGGAATAATCCGAACGAGTTACCACCTCCCCCGCCACCTTATGGCACAGAGAAGCGGACGCAGGAGTTTTAGTGGGTAGAGCCGGTTTTAGGCGAGTCCCACACTCGGGCCGCGTCGCGTGGCC
>JAUPFN010000055.1:135000-167500 GCA_036924255.1 Apodemia mormo
ATCGATCTTTTTGTATATCAGTGTTTGCTGCTACTAGTTGTTTAAATTCTTCTAATTTCTTGTTATTTTCTGCAAGATTTCTTAAAATATCATCACTGTGTTTTTCTTTGCTTTGTTCTATTTTCATCTCTAGTTTTTCTAACACTTGGTTGTTTTGTTGAGTTATTTTATTTATTTCTATTTTTTGGATTTCTTGGTTTTCTTGTATTATTGTTTTTAGATTTTCTACCTCTTTCCCATTTTTCTCTATCATTTTTATACTTTCTTCATTTTGTTCCTCCTGATTCAGTTTCATTATCTTATCTAATTTTTCCATTACTTTATTATTTTTATCGAGTATTTTGGCTGTTTCTTCTTTTTGCTTTTTCTGATTTTCCTGTATAGTTCTTTTAATTTCTTCTATTTCCTTGTTGTATTTCTGCGCTATTTTTATACTTTCATCACTTTGTTTTGTTTGACTCAGTTTATTTTGTTGTTTTTATCGAGTGTCTTATTTATTTCCTGGTTTTGTTTTTGTTGATTCTCCTGTATGGCTCTTTTTAAGTGTTCTATTTCCTTTCCATTTTCCGCTATTCTTTCCATAATGATTTCATCTTGTTTTTCTTGATCAGCAAATGCTTGTGTGAAAGACGCTGTAAGTCTCATCATTGATGATATGAGTTCGCATTGTTTGTCTTTCTGTTTAATTTGCGTCTCCGTTAATTTCTTGAGCTCTTCATCTATTTTTTCTTTCACTGATTCGATATGGCTGAGTGTTTCTTGCATCATTTGTTGAATTTTTCTTATATCATTTCCTTCTCCTTCTTCATTTTGATTATATATTTGTTTATTCTGTTCCGTCCTAATTTTTTCAATTTGCTTTTCTTTTTCTTTATATTTTTGTATTGCTTCTATTGTCATTTTATGCAAGTTTGCAGTACTCAAAAATATATCATTGCAAATTTCCTTTTTTAGGTTTCGTGAACTCTTGACGTGTTTTAAAATCTCCCTTTGTGCCAGGTAAGCATCTTTTGTTTCTTTGTCCTCAAATATCATTTCTTCTATTTCTTCCTCTGTTGGTAACTCAAACATAATTTGATTATGATAATATTTTCTCCCTTTTGGGCTCAAAGAACGTTTGGGTCCATATCTTTCTCCGGACATTCTTCTCTTATTTCTACCTTCTTCTTCTCTGCTTAAATCAGTGCTACTTCCACTGTTTTCCCGGTTTGTTGGTATTTTTCCTTTGGTGGGAGTCCTATAGCCAAACATCATTGTTGAGGAACTCGTCTATATGTATATATGTTAAAATTTTAAAATTGTATAAGTTGTATATTTTGTATAATTATTTTGTGAAATTAATTAGTATTTTATGTTTTAAGTGTATATATATTTATATATATATGTATATATGTATATGTAATTAATGACAAAGATGTAAAAATTGTAATAATAATAATTAAATATCCTAAGATGTGTATAGTATACTCTTCCTATCCCGCTCGGGATCTAGTTTGAAGATGTATTTATACACTCCGTTTTAAAGTTTTTTTTTTTTTTAAATTATAATTAAAATAAACTATTTTATTTTTTACTCTAAAACCCCGTAAAAGGGTTTGGCGTGAAGATATATATACACTTAATCTCTATTCTAATTCTAAATAAACCTTTCCAGAAGGTTGAGTCCACCTGACCCTTAATATACAATTATTATGTGTACTCTTCCTATCTCGTTAATAGTATAGCGTGAAGTTATTTTTACAAAGATTTTTATGCCCGCCTCCAATGAGTCGGATCGAATTTAGTCCCAGTAGGTTAGGTTAGGTTAGGTTAGGTTAGGTTAGGTTAGGTTAGGTTAGGTTAGGTTAGGTTAGGTTAGGTTAGGTTAGGTTAGGTTAGGTTAGGTTAGGTTAGGTTAGGTTAGGTTAGGTTAGGTTAGGTTAGGTTAGGTTAGGTTAGGTTAGGTTAGGTTAGGTTAGGTTAGGTTAGGTTAGGTTAGGTTAGGTTAGGTTAGGTTAGGTTAGGTTAGGTTAGGTTAGGTTAGGTTAGGTTAGGTTAGGTTAGGTTAGGTTAGGTTAGGTTAGGTTAGGTTAGGTTAGGTTAGGTTAGGTTAGGTTAGGTTAGGTTAGGTTAGGTTAGGTTAGGTTAGGTTAGGTTAGGTTAGGTTAGGTTAGGTTAGGTTAGGTTAGGTTAGGTTAGGTTAGGTTAGGTTAGGTTAGGTTAGGTTAGGTTAGGTTAGGTTAGGTTAGGTTAGGTTAGGTTAGGTTAGGTTAGGTTAGGTTAGGTTAGGTTAGGTTAGGTTAGGTTAGGTTAGGTTAGGTTAGGTTAGGTTAGGTTAGGTTAGGTTAGGTTAGGTTAGGTTAGGTTAGGTTAGGTTAGGTTAGGTTAGGTTAGGTTAGGTTAGGTTAGGTTAGGTTAGGTTAGGTTAGGTTAGGTTAGGTTAGGTTAGGTTAGGTTAGGTTAGGTTAGGTTAGGTTAGGTTAGGTTAGGTTAGGTTAGGTTAGGTTAGGTTAGGTTAGGTTAGGTTAGGTTAGGTTAGGTTAGGTTAGGTTAGGTTAGGTTAGGTTAGGTTAGGTTAGGTTAGGTTAGGTTAGGTTAGGTTAGGTTAGGTTAGGTTAGGTTAGGTTAGGTTAGGTTAGGTTAGGTTAGGTTAGGTTAGGTTAGGTTAGGTTAGGTTAGGTTAGGTTAGGTTAGGTTAGGTTAGGTTAGGTTAGGTTAGGTTAGGTTAGGTTAGGTTAGGTTAGGTTAGGTTAGGTTAGGTTAGGTTAGGTTAGGTTAGGTTAGGTTAGGTTAGGTTAGGTTAGGTTAGGTTAGGTTAGGTTAGGTTAGGTTAGGTTAGGTTAGGTTAGGTTAGGTTAGGTTAGGTTAGGTTAGGTTAGGTTAGGTTAGGTTAGGTTAGGTTAGGTTAGGTTAGGTTAGGTTAGGTTAGGTTAGGTTAGGTTAGGTTAGGTTAGGTTAGGTTAGGTTAGGTTAGGTTAGGTTAGGTTAGGTTAGGTTAGGTTAGGTTAGGTTAGGTTAGGTTAGGTTAGGTTAGGTTAGGTTAGGTTAGGTTAGGTTAGGTTAGGTTAGGTTAGGTTAGGTTAGGTTAGGTTAGGTTAGGTTAGGTTAGGTTAGGTTAGGTTAGGTTAGGTTAGGTTAGGTTAGGTTAGGTTAGGTTAGGTTAGGTTAGGTTAGGTTAGGTTTTTTTTTTTTTTTTTTTTTAAGCTTTCCCCAGGAGGTTAAAACCGCCCCCTGGAGGAGTTTATTGTCTGGTTCTACAATAATCTCTTACTACTAGTTCCTCTAACATACAAGATCAGAGCCTTTGTTATTCTAGTTACATGTTTTCTTATGTATAGTTTTAATTATTCTACTTTCTAATATAAGTTGCTGTGTTGTTAATTCACATTGTTATATTTTTCTATATTTAGTTTACAGTCTATTTTATTTTAAAATCTTGTTTGTTGTGTTACAAAGTTTATTTATTTTCTTATATGTAATTTGCAAAAATTTTGCAATATCACATATATTTTATTTATTTCTTTTATTATATTTCACCTATTATATCTATTTTGTCTTATTATATGTATTTTATATTGCTATATCTATTAAATGATATTTATCTATTGTATTGTTTTCTGTTATATATTTTCTAGATATAGTGGGTTATTTTCTTTTTATATATATACCTATGTGTATATATATATTGCATTTATTATGCAGTGCTTTATATTTATTTCCTTTCTTAATTTATTAACTTCCTCACTACACCTAGTCTGTTTTTATTTCATTATATTTGGGATTCATTGCAATTTTCTTTCAATTTTATGACTATTTATTACAACATGGTTTTTGTACTACAGTATATACTTTTGTATACTTTACGTATACAAAAAATATATTTATTTTACTATGTTTGTTGTTACTTGTATATTATTTCATATTTATATTGTAATAATATTGTTTTTAACTATAGGCTATTGTGGCTCTTGCCAAGGACTCCCACTTTTGTCTAATAGGGCACTGACTGTCGAAGGCGTTGTGGTTAATTTTAATTAATTTTTCTTTTGCGCAGTTACAACATTTTGGCGTCGTGTTGTTGATCCACTCACTACATTTTGTTCTCGTATGCTCACCGCCACAGTGACTGCATTTTGTTATATTTTCTTTGCAGAGCTTTTTAGTGTGGCCATATCCCAAACACATCGTGCATTGAATGAGCGGAGAGTGATCCTCCACTCTAACTCGTTGCATATCGATGTGAAGGTGACCTTCTTCGGTTATTTTTCTCCATAGTGGCGGTGTAACTCTAGCCACTGCGTGTATTTTCTGTGGATTCCTCGTCTTTTTTCTAAAAAGTATTTCTATGTTTTTATCTTCTTCCCTTAGGTCCTCAATTATGTTTCTGTTTTGTTTTAGAAGTGCTTCTTTAATTTCATCGTCTTTGTTACTGTCTAAGATGTTTTTAATTATTATAAGTGGTTTTTTATTTACGGCATCTTCTACTTTTAACTTTCCTTCTGCTCCTTTCAACTTTTCTTTGACTTTTGTCCTACCTTCTTCAGTCCGGCATCCTATAATAATTTTTCTATCTCTAGCCTTCCTAACGTTCTCTATTTCTATACCGCTTTCCTTCGCGTTTATCGTTTTTCTTACTAAATTTAGTATTTCTTCCCCAGTTTCTAATTCGTTATTAGAGCTAACTATTACGGAGTGCAATGCTGTCTTCTCAAGGTATTTTTTCTTACCAGGTTCCGCCACTACACTTGCGTACGATCGATCTTTTTGTATATCAGTGTTTGCTGCTACTAGTTGTTTAAATTCTTCTAATTTCTTGTTATTTTCTGCAAGATTTCTTAAAATATCATCACTGTGTTTTTCTTTACTTTGTTCTATTTTCATCTCTAATTTTTCTAACACTTGGTTGTTTTGTTGAGTTATTTTATTTATTTCTATTTTTTGGATTTCTTGGTTTTCTTGTATTATTGTTTTTAGATTTTCTACCTCTTTCCCATTTTTCTCTATCATTTTTATACTTTCTTCATTTTGTTTCTCCTGATTCAGTTCCATTATCTTATCTAATTTTTCCATTATTTTGTTATTTTTATCAAGTATTTTGGCTGTTTCTTCTTTTTGCTTTTTCTGATTCTCCTGTATAGTTCTTTTAATTCCTTCTATTTCCTTGTTGTATTTCTGCACTATTTTCATACTTTCATCACTTTGTTTTGTTTGACTCAGTTGAATTTTATTTTCTAGTCTTTCTATTATTTTATTGTTTTTATCGAGTGTCTTATTCATTTCCTGGTTTTGTTTTTGTTGATTCTCCTGTATGGCTCTTTTTAAGTGTTCTATTTCCTTTCCATTTTCCGCTATTCTTTCCATAATGATTTCATCTTGTTTTTCTTGATCAGCAAATGCTTGTGTGAAAGACGCTGTAAGTCTCATCATTGATGATATGAGTTCGCATTGTTTGTCTTTTTGTTTAATTTGCGTCTCCGTTAATTTCTTGAGCTCTTCATCTATCTTTTCTTTCACTGATTCGATATGGCTGAGTGTTTCTTGCATCATTTGTTGAATTTTTCTTATATCATTTCCTTCTCCTTCTTCATTTTGATTATATATTTGTTTATTCTGTTCCGTCCCAATTTTTTCAATTTGCTTTTCTTTTTCTTTATATTTTTGTATTGCTTCTATTGTCATTTTATGCAAGTTTGCAGTACTCAAAAATATATCATTGCAAATTTCCTTTTTTAGGTTTCGTGAACTCTTGACGTGTTTTAAAATCTCCCTTTGTGCCAGGTAAGCATCTTTTGTTTCTTTGTCCTCAAATATCATTTCTTCTATTTCTTCCTCTGTTGGTAACTCAAACATAATTTGATTATGATAATATTTTCTCCCTTTTGGGCTCAAAGAACGTTTGGGTCCATATCTTTCTCCGGACATTCTTCTCTTATTTCTACCTTCTTCTTCTCTGCTTAAATCAGTGCTACTTCCACTGTTTTCCCGGTTTGTTGGTATTTTTCCTTTGGTGGGAGTCCTATAGCCAAACATCATTGTTGAGGAACTCGTCTATATGTATATATGTTAAAATTTTAAAATTGTATAAGTTGTATATTTTGTATAATTATTTTGTGAAATTAATTAGTATTTTATGTTTTAAGTGTATATATATTTATATATATATGTATATGTAATTAATGACAAAGATGTAAAAATTTTAATAATAATAATTAAATATCCTAAGATGTGTATAGTATACTCTTCCTATCCCGCTCGGGATCTAGTTTGAAGATGTATTTATACACTCCGTTTTAACGTTTTTTTTAAAATTATAATTAAAATAAACTATTTTATTTTTTTTTTTTTCTTACTCTAAAACCCCGTAAAAGGGTTTGGCGTGAAGATATATATACACTTAATCTCTATTCTAATTCTAAATAAACCTTTCCAGAAGGTTGAGTCCACCTGACCCTTAATATACAATTATTATGTGTACTCTTCCTATCTCGTTAATAGTATAGCGTGAAGTTATTTTGACAAAAATTTTTATGCCCGCCTCCAATGAGTCGGATCGAATTTAGTCCCAGTATTTAGGTCTTCAATTCAATGTAAGCACTATTAATACTAAGTATGCTCTTACTATCCTGCAAGGAATAGGCGTGAAGGTATATTTACAAGTTATTTATACAAGTTGCGTTTTATCCAAAATCTTAAACTAAACAATTTAATTTATTTGCTAAATGATTATGACTAGGTTTCTCTTCTTTCCCCACAAAGGGTTGGCGTGAATATATGCTTAATTTATCTATTTAACTCGAATTATATTTACAACAAAAAAAAATTTTTAATTTGACTATTTTCTACAATAAGTGTTAATAATGTACTCCTCCTGTCGCTCTAGAATTTTGGCTTGAAGATATTTTTACAATTGTTATATATAATTTTCTATTTATTCCTTTGTGGTCAGTCAAGTCTATTATTTACTACAACTTTTTGAGAACACGCTATACAAAACACCACTATCTTTTATTATTATACAGTTTTCTCTTTACCCCAGTAAGGGTCTTGCGTGAAGATACAACCTATATGTACACACAATAACACACAATAACATTCACTGTATTTATATTCTTAAAACTAATTGTCCCGGTCGGTTCCAGTAAGATGTGTTACACACTCCCTTATCCTGCGATGGATCCGTCGTGAAGATATGTATTTGCCCGTTATATTCCTATACTAATTTAACCTATTTGATAGGTCAAGTCTATACTCTATATTTTTATATATTATTCTATACTAATACTCTGTCTACTCCACTTAGGATTGGCGTGAAGATAATCAAGGGCACATACACATACCACACAACAAACACAAAGATTTTTGGGGTGTATAAACACACTAATTATATACAATATGTCACTCACTAATTACTAATACAACTTAAACCGGCACAGTCGGTTAAGTCTTACTGTCTAATGTTTTTATTTATCTAATTGGAAGACCATACAACTATATATCTAATTGTCGATATGTATATAATCCAATTTAAATCTAGAATTATTTACAAGAATTATTATATGTATGTACAATGCTCTGTTCACCCCGTCAAATTTTTGCCGTGAAGATATGCTAATTTCCTTATTCTCTTAAAAGTCGATTAAGTCCTATATTAAAGCCGACGGGAAATTTTTATGTTTTAACTAATGTTTATACTATTATAAATTAACTAAAACAAGGAAATTAATTATTATTCTTTTTGTAAAAATGTAGGAAATTAAATAGAGTATTCAATTAATATATAATATTTTAAAATTTTTTACAATTAATTATTATTTTTTCAATTTTTAATACTATTCACTAAAATTCCCGTCATTTAAATTTTTAAAATTTGTTTTATTACTAAAATCTATAATTATATTTAATTTTAATTATATAAATTTATTTGTTAGGGTCACTACTTATTTTTAATATATATATTTACATGTATTTATTATTATTAAGGGGGCTATGATTTATTTAGTCGGGGTGGACATTGCTTGCACTTAACAACTATTTCTTAAAATTTTTATAACAATTAAATTACTAATTAGAAAATTTTGATTTTTTGCAGAGATATACTTTAAACTATTGTCTTTAGAATGGTGAATTAAAAAATATGTGTTGTCGATCTGTTTGTAAAGATATGAATTGTTTTAATTTTGATATTTCACTACACTTTTTAAATTTTCAAAATAAAATACTTCCACTTAACTTTTTGTAGATATTTTTTCTGCTTCGGTGTCCTGGTTCTGCTGGCTATCCGGTGGTACCTTCAGTTTTGGTACCAGACAGCTGGATCTGGTACCAACCGGCCACGTGGTTTTTGTTTTTCTGCTATTTACTCCGTGGGGGTTGTAGTTGGGGGGGTGTGTGGGGTATCGTTTTGTAGGTCTTCTCAAGGGGCATCGAATGGTATAATAAAAACTATAGGTTGCCGCTTTAAATTCGGCGGCGCACGCACTTTTATGTTTAAAATTCGTGTTTTCCGCGGTTTTTTGAAGTTTTCTTTTCGGAAAAAGGTCGCGCACAATTTTCACTAACACCACCACTTATTTCACTTCTTTACGCGTCTTTTAACATATAACACTTGATATTTTGCGCGTTTTATACCACAACTTTGAATTTTTAAAGTTTTTACTGCGTTCCGAAGCTGACGGAAGGCACTTTGAACGTTTTGGACGACGTACGGCTCACTTGCCGGGCCGACCGGGACGGTTAGGTTAGGTTAGGTTAGGTTAGGTTAGGTTAGGTTAGGTTAGGTTAGGTTAGGTTAGGTTAGGTTAGGTTAGGTTAGGTTAGGTTAGGTTAGGTTAGGTTAGGTTAGGTTAGGTTAGGTTAGGTTAGGTTAGGTTAGGTTAGGTTAGGTTAGGTTAGGTTAGGTTAGGTTAGGTTAGGTTAGGTTAGGTTAGGTTAGGTTAGGTTAGGTTAGGTTAGGTTAGGTTAGGTTAGGTTAGGTTAGGTTAGGTTAGGTTAGGTTAGGTTAGGTTAGGTTAGGTTAGGTTAGGTTAGGTTAGGTTAGGTTAGGTTAGGTTAGGTTAGGTTAGGTTAGGTTAGGTTAGGTTAGGTTAGGTTAGGTTAGGTTAGGTTAGGTTAGGTTAGGTTAGGTTAGGTTAGGTTAGGTTAGGTTAGGTTAGGTTAGGTTAGGTTAGGTTAGGTTTTTTTTTTTTTTTTTTTTTAAGCTTTCCCCAGGAGGTTAAAACCGCCCCCTGGAGGAGTTTATTGTCTGGTTCTACAATAATCTCTTAATACTAGTTCCTCTAACATACAAGATCAGAGCCTTTGTTATTCTAGTTTACATGTTTTCTTATATATATTTTTAATTATTCTACTTTTTAATATAAGTTGCTGTGTTGTTAATTCACATTGTTATATTTTGCTATATTTGGTTTACAGTCTATTTTATTTTAAAATCTTATTTGTTGTGTTACAGTTTATTTATTTTCTTATATGTATTTTGCAAAAAATTTTGCAATATCACATATGTTTTATTTATTTCTATTATTATGTTATACCTATTATATCTATTGTGTCTTATTATATGTATTTTATCTTGTTATATCTATTAACTGATATTTATCTATTGTATTGTTTCTGTTATATGTTTTCTAGATATAGTGAGTTGTTTTCTTTTTATATATATACCTATATGTATATATATATTGCATTTATTATGCAGTGCTTTATATTTATTTCCTTTCTTAATTTATTATCTTCCTCACTACACCTAGTCTGTTTTTATTTCATTATATTTGGGATTCATTGCAATTTTCTTTCAATTTTATGACTAGTTATTACAACATGGTTTTTGTACTACAGTATATACTTTTGTATACTTTACGTATACAAAAAATATATTTATTTTACTATGTTTGTTGTTACTTGTATATTATTTCATATTTATATTGTAATAATATTGTTTTTAGCTATAGGCTATTGTGGCTCTTGCCAAGGACTCCCACTTTTGTCTAATAGGGCACTGACTGTCGAAGGCATTGTGGTTAATTTTAATTAATTTTTCTTTTGCGCAGTTGCAACATTTTGGCGTCGTGTTGTTGATCCACTCACTACATTTTGTTCTCGTATGGTCACCGCCACAGTGACTGCATTTTGTTATATTTTCTTTGCAGAGCTTTTTAGTGTGGCCATATCCCAAACACATCGTGCATTGAATGAGCGGAGAGTGATCCTCCACTCTAACTCGTTGCATATCGATGTGAAGGTGACCTTCTTCGGTTATTTTTCTCCATAGTGGCGGTGTAACTCTAGCCACTGCGTGTATTTTCTGTGGATTCCTCGTCTTCTTTCTAAAAAGTATTTCTATGTTTTTATCTTCTTCCCTTAGGTCCTCAATTATTTTTCTGTTTTGTTTTAGAAGTGCTTCTTTAATTTCCTCATCTTTGTTACTGTCTAGGATGTTTTTGATTATTATGAGTGGTTTCTTGTTTACGGCATCTTCTACTTTTAACTTTCCTTCTGCGCCTTTCAACTTTTCTTTAACTTTTATCCTACCTTCTTCAGTCCGGCATCCTATAATAATTTTTCTATCTCTAGCCTTCCTAACGTTCTCTATTTCTATACCGCTTTCCTTCGCATTTATCGTTTTTCTTATTAAATTTAGTATTTCTTCCCCAGTTTCTAATTCGTTATTAGAGCTAACTATTACGGAGTGCAATGCTGTCTTCTCAAGATATTTTTTCTTACCAGGTTCCGCTACTACACTTGAGTACGATCGGTCTTTTTGTATATCATTGTTTGCTGTTACTAGTTGTTTAAATTCTTCTAATTTCTTGTTATTTTCTGCAAGATTTCTTAAAATATCATCACTGTGTTTATCTTTGCTATGTTCTATTTTCATCTCTAGTTTTTCTAACACTTGGTTATTTTGTTGAGTTATTTTATTTATTTCTATTTTTTGGTTTTCTTGGTTTTCTTGTATTATGTTTTTTAGATTTTCTACCTCTTTGCCATTTTTCTCTATCATTTTTATACTTTCTTCATTTTGTTTCTCCTGATTCAGTTTCATTATCTTATCTAATTTTTCCATTACTTTATTATTTTTATCGAGTATTTTGGCTGTTTCTTCTTTTTGCTTTTTCTGATTCTCCTGTATAGTTCTTTTAATTTCTTCTATTTCCTTGTTGTATTTCTGCGTTACTTTTATACTTTCATCGCTTTGTTTTGTTTGACTCAGTTGAATTTTATTTTCTAGTCTTTCTATTATTTTGTTGTTTTTATCAAGTGTCTTATTTATTTCCTGGTTTTGTTTTTGTTGATTCTCCTGTATGGCTCTTTTTAAGTGTTCTATTTCCTTTCCATTTTCCGCTATTCTTTCCATAATGATTTCATCTTGTTTTTCTTGATCAGCAAATGCTTGTGTGAAAGACGCTGTAAGTCTCATCATTGATGATATGAGTTCGCATTGTTTGTCTTTCTGTTTAATTTGCGTCTCCGTTAATTTCTTGAGCTCTTCATCTATCTTTTCTTTCACTGATTCGATATGGCTGAGTGTTTCTTGCATCATTTGTTGAATTTTTCTTATATCATTTCCTTCTCCTTCTTCATTTTGATTATATGTTTGTTTATTCTGTTCCGTCCTAATTTTTTCAATTTGCTTTTCTTTTTCTTTATATTTTTGTATTGCTTCTGTTGTCATTTTATGCAAGTTTGCAGTACTCAAAAATATATCATTGCAAATTTCCTTTTTTAGGTTTCGTGAACTCTTGACGTGTTTTAAAATCTCCCTTTGTGCCAGGTAAGCATCTTTTGTTTCTTTGTCCTCAAATATCATTTCTTCTATTTCTTCCTCTGTTGGTAACTCAAACATAATTTGATTATGATAATATTTTCTCCCTTTTGGGCTCAAAGAACGTTTGGGTCCATATCTTTCTCCGGACATTCTTCTCTTATTTCTACCTTCTTCTTCTCTGCTTAAATCAGTGCTACTTCCACTGTTTTCCCGGTTTGTTGGTATTTTTCCTTTGGTGGGAGTCCTATAGCCAAACATCATTGTTGAGGAACTCGTCTATATGTATATATGTTAAAATTTTAAAATTGTATAAGTTGTATATTTTGTATAATTATTTTGTGAAATTAATTAGTATTTTATGTTTTAAGTGTATATATATTTATATATATATGTATATATGTATATGTAATTAATGACAAAGATGTAAAAATTGTAATAATAATAATTAAATATCCTAAGATGTGTATAGTATACTCTTCCTATCCCGCTCGGGATCTAGTTTGAAGATGTATTTATACACTCCGTTTTAAAGTTTTTTAAAATTATAATTAAAATAAACTATTTTATTTTCTACTCTAAAACCCCGTAAAAGGGTTTGGCGTGAAGATATATATACACTTAATCTCTATTCTAATTCTAAATAAACCTTTCCAGAAGGTTGAGTCCACCTGACCCTTAATATACAATTATTATGTGTACTCTTCCTATCTCGTTAATAGTATAGCGTGAAGTTATTTTTACAAAGATTTTTATGCCCGCCTCCAATGAGTCGGATCGAATTTAGTCCCAGTATTTAGGTCTTCAATTCAATGTAAGCACTATTAATACTAAGTATGCTCTTACTATCCTCCAAGGAATAGGCGTGAAGGTATATTTACAAGTTATTTATACAAGTTGCGTTTTATCCAAAATCTTAATCTAAACAATTTAATTTATTTGCTAAATGATTATGACTAGGTTTCTCTTCTTGCCCCACAAAGGGTTGGCGTGAATATATGCTTAATTTATCTATTTAACTCGAATTATATTTACAACAAAAAATTTTTAATTTGACTATTTTCTACAATAAGTGTTAATAATGTACTCCTCCTGTCGCTCTAGAATTTTGGCTTGAAGATATTTTAACAATTGTTATATATAATTTTTCTATTTATTCCTTTGTGGTCAGTCAAGTCTATTATTTACTACAACTTTTTGAAAACACGCTATACAAAACACCACTATCTTTTATTATTATACAGTTTTCTCTTTACCCCAGTAAGGGTCTTGCGTGAAGATACAACCTATATGTACACACAATAACACACAATAACATTCACTGTATTTATATTCTTAAAACTAATCTAATCGTCCCGGTCGGTTCCAGTAAGATGTGTTACACACTCCCTTATCCTGCGATGGATCCGTCGTGAAGATATGTATTTGCCCGTTATATTCCTATACTAATTTAACCTATTTGATAGGTCAAGTCTATACTCTATATTTTTATATATTATTCTATACTAATACTCTGTCTACTCCACTTAGGATTGGCGTGAAGATAATCAAGGGCAGATACACATACCACACAACAAACACAAAGATTTTTGGGGTGTATAAACACACTAATTATATACAATATGTCACTCACTAATTACTAATACAACTTAAACCGGCACAGTCGGTTAAGTCTTACTGTCTAATGTTTTTATTTATCTAATTGGAAGACCATACAACTATATATCTAATTGTCGATATGTATATAATCCAATTTAAATCTAGAATTATTTACAAGAATTATTATATGTATGTACAATGCTCTGTTCACCCCGTCAAATTTTTGCCGTGAAGATATGCTAATTTCCTTATTCTCTTAAAAGTCGATTAAGTCCTATATTAAAGCCGACGGGAAATTTTTATGTTTTAACTAATGTTTATACTATTATAAATTAACTAAAACAAGGAAATTAATTATTATTCTTTTTGTAAAAATGTAGGAAATTAAATAGAGTATTCAATTAATATATAATATTTTAAAATTTTTTACAATTAATTATTATTTTTTCAATTTTTAATACTATTCACTAAAATTCCCGTCATTTAAATTTTTAAATTTTGTTTTATTACTAAAATCTATAATTATATTTAATTTTAATTATATAAATTTATTTGTTAGGGTCACTACTTATTTTTAATATATATATTTACATGTATTTATTATTATTAAGGGGGCTATGATTTATTTAGTCGGGGTGGACATTGCTTGCACTTAACAACTATTTCTTAAAATTTTTATAACAATTAAATTACTAATTAGAAAATTTTGATTTTTTGCAGAGATATACTTTAAACTATTGTCTTTAGAATGGTGAATTAAAAAATATGTGTTGTCGATCTGTTTGTAAAGATATGAATTGTTTTAATTTTGATATTTCACTACACTTTTTAAATTTTCAAAATAAAATACTTCCACTTAACTTTTTGTAGATATTTTTTCTGCTTCGGTGTCCTGGTTCTGCTGGCTATCCGGTGGTACCTTCAGTTTTGGTACCAGACAGCTGGATCTGGTACCAACCGGCCACGTGGTTTTTGTTTTTCTGCTGTTTATTCCGTGGGGGTTGTAGTTGGGGGGGTGAGTGGGGTATCGTTTTGTAGGTCTTCTCAAGGGGCATCGAATGGTATAATAAAAACTATAGGTTGCCGCTTTAAATTCGGCGGCGCACGCACTTTTATGTTTAAAATTCGTGTTTTCCGCGGTTTTTTGAAGTTTTCTTTTCGGAAAAAGGTCGCGCACAATTTTCACTAACACCACCACTTATTTCACTTCTTTACGCGTCTTTTAACATATAACACTTGATATTTTGCGCGTTTTATACCACAACTTTGAATTTTTAAAGTTTTTACTGCGTTCCGAAGCTGACGGAAGGCACTTTGAACGTTTTGGACGACGTACGGCTCACTTGCCGGGCCGACCGGGACTCTGGGTTAGGTTAGGTTAGGTTAGGTTAGGTTAGGTTAGGTTAGGTTAGGTTAGGTTAGGTTAGGTTAGGTTAGGTTAGGTTAGGTTAGGTTAGGTTAGGTTAGGTTAGGTTAGGTTAGGTTAGGTTAGGTTAGGTTAGGTTAGGTTAGGTTAGGTTAGGTTAGGTTAGGTTAGGTTAGGTTAGGTTAGGTTAGGTTAGGTTAGGTTAGGTTAGGTTAGGTTAGGTTAGGTTAGGTTAGGTTAGGTTAGGTTAGGTTAGGTTAGGTTAGGTTAGGTTAGGTTAGGTTAGGTTAGGTTAGGTTAGGTTAGGTTAGGTTAGGTTAGGTTAGGTTAGGTTAGGTTAGGTTAGGTTAGGTTAGGTTAGGTTAGGTTAGGTTAGGTTAGGTTAGGTTAGGTTAGGTTAGGTTAGGTTAGGTTAGGTTAGGTTAGGTTAGGTTAGGTTAGGTTAGGTTAGGTTAGGTTAGGTTAGGTTAGGTTAGGTTAGGTTAGGTTAGGTTAGGTTAGGTTAGGTTAGGTTAGGTTAGGTTAGGTTAGGTTAGGTTAGGTTAGGTTAGGTTAGGTTAGGTTAGGTTAGGTTAGGTTAGGTTAGGTTAGGTTAGGTTAGGTTAGGTTAGGTTAGGTTAGGTTAGGTTAGGTTAGGTTAGGTTAGGTTAGGTTAGGTTAGGTTAGGTTAGGTTAGGTTAGGTTAGGTTAGGTTAGGTTAGGTTAGGTTAGGTTAGGTTAGGTTAGGTTAGGTTAGGTTAGGTTAGGTTAGGTTAGGTTAGGTTAGGTTAGGTTAGGTTAGGTTAGGTTAGGTTAGGTTAGGTTAGGTTAGGTTAGGTTAGGTTAGGTTAGGTTAGGTTTTTTTTTTTTTTTTTTTTTTTTTTTATATACTTCTCCCCAAATCGTGGACTTGGCCTGTACTAATCAAATGTAAATATTATGTTCCGATTGAACTTTACAATTTTGGACCCTTGTTGGGTCCAAGTCAATTTTTTTATTTGCGTATAATTTTAATAATAACACTAAACAATGATATATATGGGAGCTTATTCTAATATTTAGAGGCATGTGAGAGCTTTGACTGTATTTTTTTTTTTTTTTTTTTTTTTTTTTTTTTTTTTCTTTTTTTTTTTTTTTTTTTTTTTTTTTTTTTTTTTTTTTTTTTTTTTTTTCCCTCTCATTCTTTTCTTATTCTTACTTATCATATTACACTCTACTTATCTCTATTTACACTTACATATCTATTTACATATCTTATTTATTCCTTTTTACTACTTGCCTTAAAATTCTTATTCCGTAGTCTATAAATTTATTTCTAGTCTTACTTTGCATTATATATTCTATATTTCCCTTTTCTAGTTTTTGCTTTGTCTCTAATTCGTAGTCTAACCTTTCTCTCGCGAAAACGGGGCATTCCGTCAGGAGGTGCAAAATATTTTCCTCTGTGTGAGGATCACAGGTACATGCTGGGCTATCCTTGCACTTGAAGCGATACAAGTACGAGGAGAGCCCACCATGTCCTGTTAGGAGTTGGGTCAGTTCGTACGATATATTTAATTTTTTAATTATCGGGTAAGCTGTGGTGATATTCGGAAAATAAGTTTTTGTTGTTTGTGCTGTTGTTTGTGTCTGGTACCTTTTATTCCATTCATCAATCGTCGCCTTGCGGTTTGTACGCTTGATGAATGAAATCGGGCATTTTTCGTACCTCGGCTTTACCTTCATTTTTAATGCAGCTTCTTTGGCCAGCAAATCGGCTCTCTCATTCCCCTCTAACCCTACGTGGGCCTTTATCCAATAGAGTGATATTTTTTTGCTTTGGATGTGACATTCTGCTATGATGTCTCTTGCCCGTACTGCAAGAGGGTGAGTGGAATTTGTATTTCTCAGTGTCTCAAGGGCGGCCATTGAGTCGCTGAAGATGCCGAACGTGTCCTCCTTTCTTCTGGAAACCTCTTTGACTGCTTCGCTCAAAGCCAGTAATTCTGCCTGGTAGACGGTACAGAACGATGGCAACGCAAGCTTGAGGGCCTTGGTTTCGGTCTCACGATTCCATACAGAAATCGCGGCTCCAACCTTGCCCTCAATCTTGCTGCCATCACTTAACTTTAAGCGTCTTCGCAGGATGTTGCGCTTCGATTTTCAGTGCCATCTGTTCCACCTCCCAGTCTCCTAGTGTCGGCTGTACCACCCCCCTCTTTGCTTCGAAAAGCAAAGCTGCCTCCTTAATTCGGAGATCAATGGGGAGTAGCCCAGCCAGCACTAGGGCCGAGTTTAGCGAAACAGTTCTGTAGGCTCTGCAAATCTTTAGCGCGAAGCTTCGCTGGACCACGTTCAGCTGCTTTTGGGTTCGGATCTTGTCAACTGAAGGTGACCACGCACATGCCGCATATAGCAGAATCGGCTCTACTGCTGCCGTGTATATGATGCGGATCACCTCAGTGTTTAGGCCCCAACTTGCCCGAGCCGCTCTTGCTAGTTGTTTATATACCGAGATCGCTTTTTTGCAGGCCGCTGCAACATGAGTATTAAACGTTAACTTGTTGTCTATTGTCAGGCCCAGGATTTTAATTTCCTTAGAAATAATGATGTCAGTCCCGCCCATGCTCAGGCGTGGTTCGTCAAATCTCAGCCTCCTGGTTATTACCATTGCACAAGTTGGTTAGGTTAGGTTAGGTTAGGTTAGGTTAGGTTAGGTTAGGTTAGGTTAGGTTAGGTTAGGTTAGGTTAGGTTAGGTTAGGTTAGGTTAGGTTAGGTTAGGTTAGGTTAGGTTAGGTTAGGTTAGGTTAGGTTAGGTTAGGTTAGGTTAGGTTAGGTTAGGTTAGGTTAGGTTAGGTTAGGTTAGGTTAGGTTAGGTTAGGTTAGGTTAGGTTAGGTTAGGTTAGGTTAGGTTAGGTTAGGTTAGGTTAGGTTAGGTTAGGTTAGGTTAGGTTAGGTTAGGTTAGGTTAGGTTAGGTTAGGTTAGGTTAGGTTAGGTTAGGTTAGGTTAGGTTAGGTTAGGTTAGGTTAGGTTAGGTTAGGTTAGGTTAGGTTAGGTTAGGTTAGGTTAGGTTAGGTTAGGTTAGGTTAGGTTAGGTTAGGTTAGGTTAGGTTAGGTTAGGTTAGGTTAGGTTAGGTTAGGTTAGGTTAGGTTAGGTTAGGTTAGGTTAGGTTAGGTTAGGTTAGGTTAGGTTAGGTTAGGTTAGGTTAGGTTAGGTTAGGTTAGGTTAGGTTAGGTTAGGTTAGGTTAGGTTAGGTTAGGTTAGGTTAGGTTAGGTTAGGTTAGGTTAGGTTAGGTTAGGTTAGGTTAGGTTAGGTTAGGTTAGGTTAGGTTAGGTTAGGTTAGGTTAGGTTAGGTTAGGTTAGGTTAGGTTAGGTTAGGTTAGGTTAGGTTAGGTTAGGTTAGGTTAGGTTAGGTTAGGTTAGGTTAGGTTAGGTTAGGTTAGGTTAGGTTAGGTTAGGTTAGGTTAGGTTAGGTTAGGTTAGGTTAGGTTAGGTTAGGTTAGGTTAGGTTAGGTTAGGTTAGGTTAGGTTAGGTTAGGTTAGGTTAGGTTAGGTTAGGTTAGGTTAGGTTAGGTTAGGTTAGGTTAGGTTAGGTTAGGTTAGGTTAGGTTAGGTTAGGTTAGGTTAGGTTAGGTTAGGTTAGGTTAGGTTAGGTTAGGTTAGGTTAGGTTAGGTTAGGTTAGGTTAGGTTAGGTTAGGTTAGGTTAGGTTAGGTTAGGTTAGGTTAGGTTAGGTTAGGTTAGGTTAGGTTAGGTTAGGTTAGGTTAGGTTAGGTTAGGTTAGGTTAGGTTAGGTTAGGTTAGGTTAGGTTAGGTTAGGTTAGGTTAGGTTAGGTTAGGTTAGGTTAGGTTAGGTTAGGTTAGGTTAGGTTAGGTTAGGTTAGGTTAGGTTAGGTTAGGTTAGGTTTTTTTTTTTTTTTTTTTTTTTTTTTTTTTTCTTTTTCCTGGTTCCTCTGTCTAAAAGTTTCACAGAGCCCTTTTTTACAGTGTTTTAATTTATTACATGTTTTATGATATTCATTACATATATTTAAGATATATGTAATTTGTGTTTTGTGCGTACTTTTATTACAATTTTTTGTGACGTGCATAATACTAAAGTTTACATTTTTCTGTTTGCTGAATAATAATTTACTTAATGTTATATTTAATCCACTTAATTTTACTTAATTTTTTACTTATTCTAATGCTGTTGACTTCCCTTTTCTTCTTCTCTTTTGGCAGATGCGTGATGATTGATTGATGTTCTGGTGATTTTGTATATCTTATGTTATTTAGTAGCAAGTTTTTTTTTTTTTTTTTTTTTTTTTTTTTTTTTTTTTTTTTTCTATATACCAATTACATGCAGAATGCAATTGCTTATATATCGTTTAATATCTGTTTTTTTTTTTTTTTTTTTTTTTTTTTTTTTTTTTTTTTTTCCCACTTGCTATTTGTTTGTGCAATCTACTTTATTTCATTTCAATTCTATTTTTCTATTGTTAATATTTATGTTTATTTTACAATTTAATTCTTACATAATTTTGATGTGGTATACTTATTTCTAATCTATAATTCTTATCTTATGTAATTATCTGTTTTGAACACATCTATATACTTATATGTTAATGCATATATATTTATTCACTATAAATATATAAACATCTCCACACATACGCATATACCTGTGCTCATGATTTGTCTGTCAGTCTGTAAGTTTTCTTAATTTTAATTAATTATTAACATTTTCCCAATTTCCTACATACTTTACACTCCTATGACCACTGACATTTTTATATAAAAGTATATAAATTTCAGTGTCCCATTCGCTTACACATTCCAATGCCTTGTTTACTATTATATAATTTTGAATAAATGTATTATATTTATTATAAATGTATTTTATTACTAATAGAGCATCTGTAGTGGAAGCCCGGGACGTCTTCAGCCGTACGCTATAGTGGCTCTTGCAAGTGAGTCCCACTTTCTCCGGATCGGGCATTGCTCGCTGAAGGCGCTGTGGTCTATTTTTTCTAGCTTGGCGTGGGAGCAGTTACAACACGTTGGTTGCGCATTCGTTAACCACTCACTACACTTCGCTCTCACATGAGGACCCCCACAGTGGCCACATTTCGGTACGGTCTCTTTGCACAGTTTTTTACTGTGACCGTATCCGAGGCACATAGTGCATTGTATGAGTGGGGAATGATCCTCCGCCTTCACACGCTGCAAATCTATGTGCACGTGGCCGTTATCAGTCAATCGCTTCCAGAGAACTGGAGCGACTCTGGCCACAATGTGGCTTACTTGGGGGTTCCTCGTTTTCTTCCTGAAGATGATGTCAAAGGATCTATCTTGTTCGCTCAGATCCTCAAAAATGTGCCTGTTTTGGGTTTTCAGAGCCGTTTTTATGTCTGCATCCGTATTATCTTCTAGCACATTTTTGAGGACCACGAGTGGCTTCTTGTTTATTGCATCTTCTATGTTGAGTTCATTTCCAGCGCTCTTCAGTTTTTCCTTAATGAGATTTCTCCCCTCTTCTGTCCTACACCCCACTATAATCTTTCTGTCTTTCGCCTTTCTCACGTTTTCTACTATTAATCCCTCTTCTTTCGCTTTTATGGTCTTCCTTACAATTTCCAAAACCTCTTGTCCTGTATGCATTTCATCTTTCGATGTGATCACTATCGAGTGTAGAGCAGTCCGCTCGGAGTATTTGTTCTTATTCGGTGCTGCCACTACACTCGCATAGGATCTTGATTTTTCATTTTCTTGGTTTTCCTCTATTTTTATTTTCAGTTCTTCCAATTTCTTACTATTTTCTTTTATAATCCGATTATTTTCTTCCAGTGTCTTCTGAAACTCTATGATGTAACTACTTTGTTCTTTATTCTTATTTTCTTGATTTAAATCATTTTGCTTTTTCTCTGTTGTAAGTGAGGACGTTTGTTGTTCACCTGACTTCGGAGTAAGGGTTTTGATAATTTGATCCGCTTCCTTGACTAACTGATATAATTTTTCTATGGTGTTTGCCACGTCTGTTTTTATTTCAGTCTTGATATTTCGCGAGTTAGCCAAGGAGTTAAGAGCTCTTGCCTTGAGAGAGCCAGCCTGCTGCATCCTACTTGCCTTACCCGCTTGAAGACCGGATGTTGTCGGTTGAGGCTTGGCTAGCACGGCAGACGCAGTCTTACTAGGACTGATGGTAGGCGCTGGCGAGATGCGTCCTGCTTCCCATTCTCCGGTAAGCCTGCGCACGCTAACCCTCTTCTGCTCTTCTTCTGTCTCTTTCTTGTTGTGTTCTTTCACAATTTTGGTAGGGGGTGTTCTATGCCCAAACATTTTGACAGAGGAACGCGTCAAATTTTAAAATAAGTTTGTAAAAGTTGTAAATTTTTGTATATAATGTAAAAATGTATAATATAATTTGTATAATTGTATAAATTCTTTGCAATATTTTAATAAAAGTATATATTAGACATAAATAACTTACAACAAATTTAAAATTTTCCCCTATTTAGGCTCGTTTTTATTCCTACTCTTAAGATTTTACGCTAAAATTAAATGTCGGCTATAATTGTCAAAACAAATAACTTATACTAACACTTATTTACTAATCTTACAATTTATATATTTGCTTATATATATGTACACTAATAGGTATCTTTTAACCAGTAAAAGATGTTAAAATTTTAAATTAATATTAATTTAATAGCTAAATTGTATATAAATTAACCCGTAAAAGGTACGTTCTCTGGGGTAAATTGCCCCTGTCTTAGTTTTACAATCTATAAACCTATTTAAATACAATGTCAAATACAGCGTCAATTTCAATCTTTCAGGCGGGACCAATTTTTCCACCCAAGTAAAGTAATTGGTGACGTACAATGTAAATAAGGAAGTGTAATATATCCCTAAAATGCCAAAAAGTCTACGTAAGTAGGCTAGAACGGGAGGGTGGGAGGGCAAAAATTTCGATGTTCCTGTCGTCCGATCCCAGCGCGGGTGGTACCAAAATTTCGGGCTCGGCGAGGCGGTTATGCAGAACAAAGAATTTTCAAAATCCGACAGATAGGTACCAAGCGCGGGCCAAAAATGTGCTATTGACGGTAAGTTTAAGTGGTTTTTTCTAAGTTTTTTCAGATTTTTATATGGGAGTGGTACCAAAATTTCCAAGGATTTGCTACAAAACGGTGAAATACGATTTATTGAACTATTTAAACTAGTAATTTTCTTCGGGTTTCCTTGGATTTCAGCAAAAATGCAAAAATGTCTTTTATTTAAGGGTTTTTTCCAATTTTTAGGGGATGGGGTGGTTTGATCCAGACGAAAATTATACAACCAGATAGGAATTAACGAGACGAACAAAATGATATATAACACGTGTATATGGGGCCTGTATATGGTATGTGCAAAGAATTTGGGTTAGGTTAGGTTAGGTTAGGTTAGGTTAGGTTAGGTTAGGTTAGGTTAGGTTAGGTTAGGTTAGGTTAGGTTAGGTTAGGTTAGGTTAGGTTAGGTTAGGTTAGGTTAGGTTAGGTTAGGTTAGGTTAGGTTAGGTTAGGTTAGGTTAGGTTAGGTTAGGTTAGGTTAGGTTAGGTTAGGTTAGGTTAGGTTAGGTTAGGTTAGGTTAGGTTAGGTTAGGTTAGGTTAGGTTAGGTTAGGTTAGGTTAGGTTAGGTTAGGTTAGGTTAGGTTAGGTTAGGTTAGGTTAGGTTAGGTTAGGTTAGGTTAGGTTAGGTTAGGTTAGGTTAGGTTAGGTTAGGTTAGGTTAGGTTAGGTTAGGTTAGGTTAGGTTAGGTTAGGTTAGGTTAGGTTAGGTTAGGTTAGGTTAGGTTAGGTTAGGTTAGGTTAGGTTAGGTTAGGTTAGGTTAGGTTAGGTTAGGTTAGGTTAGGTTAGGTTAGGTTAGGTTAGGTTAGGTTAGGTTAGGTTAGGTTAGGTTAGGTTAGGTTAGGTTAGGTTAGGTTAGGTTAGGTTAGGTTAGGTTAGGTTAGGTTAGGTTAGGTTAGGTTAGGTTAGGTTAGGTTAGGTTAGGTTAGGTTAGGTTAGGTTAGGTTAGGTTAGGTTAGGTTAGGTTAGGTTAGGTTAGGTTAGGTTAGGTTAGGTTAGGTTAGGTTAGGTTAGGTTAGGTTAGGTTAGGTTAGGTTAGGTTAGGTTAGGTTAGGTTAGGTTAGGTTAGGTTAGGTTAGGTTAGGTTAGGTTAGGTTAGGTTAGGTTAGGTTAGGTTAGGTTAGGTTAGGTTAGGTTAGGTTAGGTTAGGTTAGGTTAGGTTAGGTTAGGTTAGGTTAGGTTAGGTTAGGTTAGGTTAGGTTAGGTTAGGTTAGGTTAGGTTAGGTTAGGTTAGGTTAGGTTAGGTTAGGTTAGGTTAGGTTAGGTTAGGTTAGGTTAGGTTAGGTTAGGTTAGGTTAGGTTAGGTTAGGTTAGGTTAGGTTAGGTTAGGTTAGGTTAGGTTAGGTTAGGTTAGGTTAGGTTAGGTTAGGTTAGGTTAGGTTAGGTTAGGTTAGGTTAGGTTAGGTTAGGTTAGGTTAGGTTAGGTTAGGTTAGGTTAGGTTAGGTTAGGTTAGGTTAGGTTAGGTTAGGTTAGGTTAGGTTAGGTTAGGTTAGGTTAGGTTAGGTTAGGTTAGGTTAGGTTAGGTTAGGTTAGGTTAGGTTAGGTTAGGTTAGGTTAGGTTAGGTTAGGTTAGGTTAGGTTAGGTTAGGTTAGGTTAGGTTAGGTTAGGTTAGGTTAGGTTAGGTTAGGTTAGGTTAGGTTAGGTTAGGTTAGGTTAGGTTAGGTTAGGTTAGGTTAGGTTAGGTTAGGTTAGGTTAGGTTAGGTTAGGTTAGGTTAGGTTAGGTTAGGTTAGGTTAGGTTAGGTTAGGTTAGGTTAGGTTAGGTTAGGTTAGGTTAGGTTAGGTTAGGTTAGGTTAGGTTAGGTTTTTTTTTTTTTTTTTTTTTTTTTTTTTTTTAATTTTATTCCTGGTTCCTCTGTCTAAAAGTTTCACAGAGCCCTTGTTTACAGTGTTTTAATTTATTACATGTTTTATGGTATTCATTACATATATTTAAGATATATGTAATTTGTGTGCGTACTTTTATTACAATTTTTTGTGACGTGCATAATACTAAAGTTTACATTTTTCTGTTTGCTGAATAATAATTTACTTAATGTTATATTTAATCCACTTAATTTTACTTAATTTTTTACTTATTCTAATGCTGTTGACTTCCCTTTTCTTCTTTTCTTTTGGCAGATGCGTGATGATTGATTGATGTTCTAGTGATTTTGTATATCTTATGTTATTTAGTAGCAAGTTTTTTTTTTTTTTTTTTTTTTTTTTTTTTTTTTTTTTTTTTTTTCTATATACCAATTACATGCAGAATGCAATTGCTTATATATCGTTTAATATCTGTTTTTTTTTTTTTTTTTTTTTTTTTTTTTTTTTTTTTTTTCACTTGCTATTTGTTTGTACAATCTACTTTATTTCATTTCAATTCTATTTTTCTATTGTTAATATTTATGTTTATTTTAATTTAATTCTTACATAATTTTGATGTAGTATACTTATTTCTAATCTATAATTCTTATATAATTATCTGTTTTGAACACATCTATATACTTATATGTTAATGCATATATATTTATTCACTATAAATATATAAACATCTCCACACGTACGCATATACTTGTGCTCATGATTTGTCTGTCAGTCTGTAAGTTTTCTTAATTTTAATTAATTATTGACATTTTCCCAATTTCCTACATACTTTACACTCCTATGACCACTGACATTTTTATATAAAAGTATATAAATTCCAGTGTCCCATCCGCTTACACATTCCAATGCCTTGTTTACTATTATATAATTTTGAATAAATGTATTATATTTCTTATCAATGTATTTTATTACTAATAGAGCATCTGTAGTGGAAGCCCGGGACGTCTTCAGCCGTACGCTATTGTGGCTCTTGCAAGTGAGTCCCACTTTCTCCGGATCGGGCATTGCTCGCTGAAGGCGCTGTGATCTGTTTTTTCTAGCTTGGCGTGGGAGCAGTTACAACACGTTGGTTGCGCATTCGTTAACCACTCACCACACTTCGCTCTCACATGAGGACCCCCACAGTGGCCACATTTCGGTACGGTCTCTTTGCACAGTTTTTTACTGTGACCGTATCCGAGGCACATAGTGCATTGTATGAGTGGAGAATGATCCTCCGCCTTCACACGCTGCAAATCTATGTGCACGTGGCCGTTATCAGTCAATCGCTTCCAGAGAACTGGAGCGACTCTGGCCACAATGTGGCTTACTTGGGGGTTCCTCGTTTTCTTCCTGAAGATGATGTCAAAGGATCTATCTTGTTCGCTCAGATCCTCAAAAATGTGCCTGTTTTGGGTTTTCAGAGCCGTTTTTATGTCTGCATCCGTATTATCTTCTAGCACATTTTTGAGGACCACGAGTGGCTTCTTGTTTATTGCATCTTCTATGTTGAGTTCATTTCCAGCGCTCTTCAGTTTTTCCTTAATGAGATTTCTCCCCTCTTCTGTCCTACACCCCACTATAATCTTTCTGTCTTTCGCTTTTCTCACGTTTTCTACTATTAATCCCTCTTCTTTCGCTTTTATGGTCTTTCTTACAATTTCCAAAACCTCTTGTCCTGTATGCATTTCATCTTTCGATGTGATCACTATCGAGTGTAGAGCAGTCCGCTCGGAGTATTTGTTCTTATTCGGTGCTGCCACTACACTCGCATAGGATCTTGATTTTTCATTTTCTTGGTTTTCCTCTATTTTTATTTTCAGTTCTTCCAATTTCTTACTATTTTCTTTTATGATCCGATTATTTTCTTCCAGTGTCTTCTGAAACTCTATGATGTAACTACTTTGTTCTTTATTCTTATTTTCTTGATTTAAATCATTTTGCTTTTTCTCTGTTGTAAGTGAGGACGTTTGTTGTTCACCTGACTTCGGAGCAAGGGTTTTGATAATTTGATCCGCTTCCTTGACTAACTGATATAATTTTTCTATGGTGTTTGCCACGTCTGTTTTTATTTCAGTCTTGATATTTCGCGAGTTAGCCAAGGAGTTAAGAGCTCTTGCCTTGAGAGAGCCAGCCTGCTGCATCCTACTTGCCTTACCCGCTTGAAGACCGGATGTTGTCGGTTGAGGCTTGGCTAGCACAGCAGACGCAGTCTTACTAGGACTAATGGTAGGCGCTGGCGAGATGCGTCCTGCCTCCCATTCTCCGGTAAGCCTGCGCACGCTAACCCTCTTCTGCTCTTCTTCTGTCTCTTTCTTGTTGTGTTCTTTCACAATTTTGGTAGGGGGTGTTCTATGCCCAAACATTTTTACAGAGGAACGCGTCAAATTTTAAAATAAGTTTGTAAAAGTTGTAAAATTTTGTATATAATGTAAAAATGTATAATATATTGTATATTTGTATAAATTCTTTGCAATATTTTAATAAAAGTATAAATTAGACATAAATGGCTTACAACAAATTTAAAATTTTCCCCTATTTAGGCTCGTTTTTATTCCTACTCTTAATATTTTACGCTAAAATTAAATGTCGGCTTATAATTGTCAAAACAAATACCTTATACTAACACTTATTTACTAATCTTACAATTTGTATATTTGCTTATATATATGTACACTAATAGGTATCTTTTAACCAGTAAAAGATGTTAAAATTTTAAATTAATATTAATTTAATAGCTAAATTGTATATAAATTAACCCGTAAAAGGTACGTTCTCTGGGGTAAATTGCCCCTGTCTTAGTTTTACAATCTATAAACCTATTTAAATACAATGTCAAATACAGCGTCAATTTCAATCTTTCAGGCGGGACCAATTTTTCCACCCAAGTAAAGTAATTGGTGACGTACAATGAAAATAAGGAAGTGTAATATATCCCTAAAATGCCAAAAAGTCTACGTAAGTAGGCTAGAACGGGAGGGTGGGAGGGCAAAAATTTCGATGTTCCTGTCGTCCGATCCCAGCGCGGGTGGTACCAAAATTTCGGGCTCGGCGAGGCGGTTATGCAGAACAAAGAATTTTCAAAATCCGACAGATAGGTACCAAGCGCGGGCCAAAAATGTGCTATTGACGGTAAGTTTAAGTGGTTTTTTCTAAGTTTTTTCAGATTTTTATATGGGAGTGGTACCAAAATTTCCAAGGATTTGCTGCAAAACGGTGAAATACGATTTATTGAACTATTTAAACTAGTAATTTTCTTCGGGTTTCCTTGGATTTCAGCAAAAATGCAAAAATGTCTTTTATTTAAGGGTTTTTTCCAATTTTTAGGGGATGGGGTGGTTTGATCCAGACGAAAATTATACAACCAGATAGGAATTAACGAGACGAACAAAATGATATATAACACGTGTATATGGGGCCTGTATATGGTATGTGCAAAGAATTTATTATGTTGTTTACTTGAGACCTTAGGTGGATTTTAATAACAATTTCAGATGTACGGTCGGGCCAAATTTCGATGTTCCTGTCGTCCGATCCCAGCGCGGGTGGTACCAAAATTTCGGGCTCGGCGAGGCGGTTATGCAGAACAAAGAATTTTCAAAATCCGACAGATAGGTACCAAGCGCGGGCCAAAAATGTGCTATTGACGGTAAGTTTAAGTGGTTTTTTCTAAGTTTTTTCAGATTTTTATATGGGAGTGGTACCAAAATTTCCAAGGATTTGCTGCAAAACGGTGAAATACGATTTATTGAACTATTTAAACTAGTAATTTTCTTCGGGTTTCCTTGGATTTCAGCAAAAATGCAAAAATGTCTTTTATTTAAGGGTTTTTTCCAATTTTTAGGGGATGGGGTGGTTTGATCCAGACGAAAATTATACAACCAGATAGGAATTAACGAGACGAACAAAATGATATATAACACGTGTATATGGGGCCTGTATATGGTATGTGCAAAGAATTTATTATGTTGTTTACTTGAGACCTTAGGTGGATTTTAATAACAATTTCAGATGTACGGTCGGGCCAAATTTCGATGTTCCTGTCGTCCGATCCCAGCGCGGGTGGTACCAAAATTTCGGGCTCGGCGAGGCGGTTATGCAGAACAAAGAATTTTCAAAATCCGACAGATAGGTACCAAGCGCGGGCCAAAAATGTGCTATTGACGGTAAGTTTAAGTGGTTTTTTCTAAGTTTTTTCAGATTTTTATATGGGAGTGGTACCAAAATTTCCAAGGATTTGCTGCAAAACGGTGAAATACGATTTATTGAACTATTTAAACTAGTAATTTTCTTCGGGTTTCCTTGGATTTCAGCAAAAATGCAAAAATGTCTTTTATTTAAGGGTTTTTTCCAATTTTTAGGGGATGGGGTGGTTTGATCCAGACGAAAATTATACAACCAGATAGGAATTAACGAGACGAACAAAATGATATATAACACGTGTATATGGGGCCTGTATATGGTATGTGCAAAGAATTTATTATGTTGTTTACTTGAGACCTTAGGTGGATTTTAATAACAATTTCAGATGTACGGTCGGGCCAAATTTCGATGTTCCTGTCGTCCGATCCCAGCGCGGGTGGTACCAAAATTTCGGGCTCGGCGAGGCGGTTATGCAGAACAAAGAATTTTCAAAATCCGACAGATAGGTACCAAGCGCGGGCCAAAAATGTGCTATTGACGGTAAGTTTAAGTGGTTTTTTCTAAGTTTTTTCAGATTTTTATATGGGAGTGGTACCAAAATTTCCAAGGATTTGCTGCAAAACGGTGAAATACGATTTATTGAACTATTTAAACTAGTAATTTTCTTCGGGTTTCCTTGGATTTCAGCAAAAATGCAAAAATGTCTTTTATTTAAGGGTTTTTTCCAATTTTTAGGGGATGGGGTGGTTTGATCCAGACGAAAATTATACAACCAGATAGGAATTAACGAGACGAACAAAATGATATATAACACGTGTATATGGGGCCTGTATATGGTATGTGCAAAGAATTTATTATGTTGTTTACTTGAGACCTTAGGTGGATTTTAATAACAATTTCAGATGTACGGTCGGGCCAAATTTCGATGTTCCTGTCGTCCGATCCCAGCGCGGGTGGTACCAAAATTTCGGGCTCGGCGAGGCGGTTATGCAGAACAAAGAATTTTCAAAATCCGACAGATAGGTACCAAGCGCGGGCCAAAAATGTGCTATTGACGGTAAGTTTAAGTGGTTTTTTCTAAGTTTTTTCAGATTTTTATATGGGAGTGGTACCAAAATTTCCAAGGATTTGCTGCAAAACGGTGAAATACGATTTATTGAACTATTTAAACTAGTAATTTTCTTCGGGTTTCCTTGGATTTCAGCAAAAATGCAAAAATGTCTTTTATTTAAGGGTTTTTTCCAATTTTTAGGGGATGGGGTGGTTTGATCCAGACGAAAATTATACAACCAGATAGGAATTAACGAGACGAACAAAATGATATATAACACGTGTATATGGGGCCTGTATATGGTATGTGCAAAGAATTTATTATGTTGTTTACTTGAGACCTTAGGTGGATTTTAATAACAATTTCAGATGTACGGTCGGGCCAAATTTCGATGTTCCTGTCGTCCGATCCCAGCGCGGGTGGTACCAAAATTTCGGGCTCGGCGAGGCGGTTATGCAGAACAAAGAATTTTCAAAATCCGACAGATAGGTACCAAGCGCGGGCCAAAAATGTGCTATTGACGGTAAGTTTAAGTGGTTTTTTCTAAGTTTTTTCAGATTTTTATATGGGAGTGGTACCAAAATTTCCAAGGATTTGCTGCAAAACGGTGAAATACGATTTATTGAACTATTTAAACTAGTAATTTTCTTCGGGTTTCCTTGGATTTCAGCAAAAATGCAAAAATGTCTTTTATTTAAGGGTTTTTTCCAATTTTTAGGGGATGGGGTGGTTTGATCCAGACGAAAATTATACAACCAGATAGGAATTAACGAGACGAACAAAATGATATATAACACGTGTATATGGGGCCTGTATATGGTATGTGCAAAGAATTTATTATGTTGTTTACTTGAGACCTTAGGTGGATTTTAATAACAATTTCAGATGTACGGTCGGGCCAAATTTCGATGTTCCTGTCGTCCGATCCCAGCGCGGGTGGTACCAAAATTTCGGGCTCGGCGAGGCGGTTATGCAGAACAAAGAATTTTCAAAATCCGACAGATAGGTACCAAGCGCGGGCCAAAAATGTGCTATTGACGGTAAGTTTAAGTGGTTTTTTCTAAGTTTTTTCAGATTTTTATATGGGAGTGGTACCAAAATTTCCAAGGATTTGCTGCAAAACGGTGAAATACGATTTATTGAACTATTTAAACTAGTAATTTTCTTCGGGTTTCCTTGGATTTCAGCAAAAATGCAAAAATGTCTTTTATTTAAGGGTTTTTTCCAATTTTTAGGGGATGGGGTGGTTTGATCCAGACGAAAATTATACAACCAGATAGGAATTAACGAGACGAACAAAATGATATATAACACGTGTATATGGGGCCTGTATATGGTATGTGCAAAGAATTTATTATGTTGTTTACTTGAGACCTTAGGTGGATTTTAATAACAATTTCAGATGTACGGTCGGGCCAAATTTCGATGTTCCTGTCGTCCGATCCCAGCGCGGGTGGTACCAAAATTTCGGGCTCGGCGAGGCGGTTATGCAGAACAAAGAATTTTCAAAATCCGACAGATAGGTACCAAGCGCGGGCCAAAAATGTGCTATTGACGGTAAGTTTAAGTGGTTTTTTCTAAGTTTTTTCAGATTTTTATATGGGAGTGGTACCAAAATTTCCAAGGATTTGCTGCAAAACGGTGAAATACGATTTATTGAACTATTTAAACTAGTAATTTTCTTCGGGTTTCCTTGGATTTCAGCAAAAATGCAAAAATGTCTTTTATTTAAGGGTTTTTTCCAATTTTTAGGGGATGGGGTGGTTTGATCCAGACGAAAATTATACAACCAGATAGGAATTAACGAGACGAACAAAATGATATATAACACGTGTATATGGGGCCTGTATATGGTATGTGCAAAGAATTTATTATGTTGTTTACTTGAGACCTTAGGTGGATTTTAATAACAATTTCAGATGTACGGTCGGGCCAAATTTCGATGTTCCTGTCGTCCGATCCCAGCGCGGGTGGTACCAAAATTTCGGGCTCGGCGAGGCGGTTATGCAGAACAAAGAATTTTCAAAATCCGACAGATAGGTACCAAGCGCGGGCCAAAAATGTGCTATTGACGGTAAGTTTAAGTGGTTTTTTCTAAGTTTTTTCAGATTTTTATATGGGAGTGGTACCAAAATTTCCAAGGATTTGCTGCAAAACGGTGAAATACGATTTATTGAACTATTTAAACTAGTAATTTTCTTCGGGTTTCCTTGGATTTCAGCAAAAATGCAAAAATGTCTTTTATTTAAGGGTTTTTTCCAATTTTTAGGGGATGGGGTGGTTTGATCCAGACGAAAATTATACAACCAGATAGGAATTAACGAGACGAACAAAATGATATATAACACGTGTATATGGGGCCTGTATATGGTATGTGCAAAGAATTTATTATGTTGTTTACTTGAGACCTTAGGTGGATTTTAATAACAATTTCAGATGTACGGTCGGGCCAAATTTCGATGTTCCTGTCGTCCGATCCCAGCGCGGGTGGTACCAAAATTTCGGGCTCGGCGAGGCGGTTATGCAGAACAAAGAATTTTCAAAATCCGACAGATAGGTACCAAGCGCGGGCCAAAAATGTGCTATTGACGGTAAGTTTAAGTGGTTTTTTCTAAGTTTTTTCAGATTTTTATATGGGAGTGGTACCAAAATTTCCAAGGATTTGCTGCAAAACGGTGAAATACGATTTATTGAACTATTTAAACTAGTAATTTTCTTCGGGTTTCCTTGGATTTCAGCAAAAATGCAAAAATGTCTTTTATTTAAGGGTTTTTTCCAATTTTTAGGGGATGGGGTGGTTTGATCCAGACGAAAATTATACAACCAGATAGGAATTAACGAGACGAACAAAATGATATATAACACGTGTATATGGGGCCTGTATATGGTATGTGCAAAGAATTTATTATGTTGTTTACTTGAGACCTTAGGTGGATTTTAATAACAATTTCAGATGTACGGTCGGGCCAAATTTCGATGTTCCTGTCGTCCGATCCCAGCGCGGGTGGTACCAAAATTTCGGGCTCGGCGAGGCGGTTATGCAGAACAAAGAATTTTCAAAATCCGACAGATAGGTACCAAGCGCGGGCCAAAAATGTGCTATTGACGGTAAGTTTAAGTGGTTTTTTCTAAGTTTTTTCAGATTTTTATATGGGAGTGGTACCAAAATTTCCAAGGATTTGCTGCAAAACGGTGAAATACGATTTATTGAACTATTTAAACTAGTAATTTTCTTCGGGTTTCCTTGGATTTCAGCAAAAATGCAAAAATGTCTTTTATTTAAGGGTTTTTTCCAATTTTTAGGGGATGGGGTGGTTTGATCCAGACGAAAATTATACAACCAGATAGGAATTAACGAGACGAACAAAATGATATATAACACGTGTATATGGGGCCTGTATATGGTATGTGCAAAGAATTTATTATGTTGTTTACTTGAGACCTTAGGTGGATTTTAATAACAATTTCAGATGTACGGTCGGGCCAAATTTCGATGTTCCTGTCGTCCGATCCCAGCGCGGGTGGTACCAAAATTTCGGGCTCGGCGAGGCGGTTATGCAGAACAAAGAATTTTCAAAATCCGACAGATAGGTACCAAGCGCGGGCCAAAAATGTGCTATTGACGGTAAGTTTAAGTGGTTTTTTCTAAGTTTTTTCAGATTTTTATATGGGAGTGGTACCAAAATTTCCAAGGATTTGCTGCAA
>JAUPFN010000055.1:170000-181468 GCA_036924255.1 Apodemia mormo
GAGGCATGTGAGAGCTTTGACTGTATTTTTTTTTTTTTTTTTTTTTTTTTTTTTTTTTTTCTTTTTTTTTTTTTTTTTTTTTTTTTTTTTTTTTTTTTTTTTTTTTCCCTCTCATTCTTTTCTTATTCTTACTTATCATATTACACTCTACTTATCTCTATTTACACTTACATATCTATTTACATATCTTATTTATTCCTTTTTACTACTTGCCTTAAAATTCTTATTCCGTAGTCTATAAATTTATTTCTAGTCTTACTTTGCATTATATATTCTATATTTCCCTTTTCTAGTTTTTGCTTTGTCTCTAATTCGTAGTCTAACCTTTCTCTCGCGAAAACGGGGCATTCCGTCAGGAGGTGCAAAATATTTTCCTCTGTGTGAGGATCACAGGTACATGCTGGGCTATCCTTGCACTTGAAGCGATACAAGTACGAGGAGAGCCCACCATGTCCTGTTAGGAGTTGGGTCAGTTCGTACGATATATTTAATTTTTTAATTATCGGGTAAGCTGTGGTGATATTCGGAAAATAAGTTTTTGTTGTTTGTGCTGTTGTTTGTGTCTGGTACCTTTTATTCCATTCATCAATCGTCGCCTTGCGGTTTGTACGCTTGATGAATGAAATCGGGCATTTTTCGTACCTCGGCTTTACCTTCATTTTTAATGCAGCTTCTTTGGCCAGCAAATCGGCTCTCTCATTCCCCTCTAACCCTACGTGGGCCTTTATCCAATAGAGTGATATTTTTTTGCTTTGGATGTGACATTCTGCTATGATGTCTCTTGCCCGTACTGCAAGAGGGTGAGTGGAATTTGTATTTCTCAGTGTCTCAAGGGCGGCCATTGAGTCGCTGAAGATGCCGAACGTGTCCTCCTTTCTTCTGGAAACCTCTTTGACTGCTTCGCTCAAAGCCAGTAATTCTGCCTGGTAGACGGTACAGAACGATGGCAACGCAAGCTTGAGGGCCTTGGTTTCGGTCTCACGATTCCATACAGAAATCGCGGCTCCAACCTTGCCCTCAATCTTGCTGCCATCGGTAAAGATCCGTATGTCGAACCTCTTGGTGTTAAGGTATTGTACCTCATCTACCAGGTTTTCATACTTAACTTTAAGCGTCTTCGCAGGATGTTGCGCTTCGATTTTCAGTGCCATCTGTTCCACCTCCCAGTCTCCTAGTGTCGGCTGTACCACCCCCCTCTTTGCTTCGAAAAGCAAAGCTGCCTCCTTAATTCGGAGATCAATGGGGAGTAGCCCAGCCAGCACTAGGGCCGAGTTTAGCGAAACAGTTCTGTAGGCTCTGCAAATCTTTAGCGCGAAGCTTCGCTGGACCACGTTCAGCTGCTTTTGGGTTCGGATCTTGTCAACTGAAGGTGACCACGCACATGCCGCATATAGCAGAATCGGCTCTACTGCTGCCGTGTATATGATGCGGATCACCTCAGTGTTTAGGCCCCAACTTGCCCGAGCCGCTCTTGCTAGTTGTTTATATACCGAGATCGCTTTTTTGCAGGCCGCTGCAACATGAGTATTAAACGTTAACTTGTTGTCTATTGTCAGGCCCAGGAGGTTAGGTTAGGTTAGGTTAGGTTAGGTTAGGTTAGGTTAGGTTAGGTTAGGTTAGGTTAGGTTAGGTTAGGTTAGGTTAGGTTAGGTTAGGTTAGGTTAGGTTAGGTTAGGTTAGGTTAGGTTAGGTTAGGTTAGGTTAGGTTAGGTTAGGTTAGGTTAGGTTAGGTTAGGTTAGGTTAGGTTAGGTTAGGTTAGGTTAGGTTAGGTTAGGTTAGGTTAGGTTAGGTTAGGTTAGGTTAGGTTAGGTTAGGTTAGGTTAGGTTAGGTTAGGTTAGGTTAGGTTAGGTTAGGTTAGGTTAGGTTAGGTTAGGTTAGGTTAGGTTAGGTTAGGTTAGGTTAGGTTAGGTTAGGTTAGGTTAGGTTAGGTTAGGTTAGGTTAGGTTAGGTTAGGTTAGGTTAGGTTAGGTTAGGTTAGGTTAGGTTAGGTTAGGTTAGGTTAGGTTAGGTTAGGTTAGGTTAGGTTAGGTTAGGTTAGGTTAGGTTAGGTTAGGTTAGGTTAGGTTAGGTTAGGTTAGGTTAGGTTAGGTTAGGTTAGGTTAGGTTAGGTTAGGTTAGGTTAGGTTAGGTTAGGTTAGGTTAGGTTAGGTTAGGTTAGGTTAGGTTAGGTTAGGTTAGGTTAGGTTAGGTTAGGTTAGGTTAGGTTAGGTTAGGTTAGGTTAGGTTAGGTTAGGTTAGGTTAGGTTAGGTTAGGTTAGGTTAGGTTAGGTTAGGTTAGGTTAGGTTAGGTTAGGTTAGGTTAGGTTAGGTTAGGTTAGGTTAGGTTAGGTTAGGTTAGGTTAGGTTAGGTTAGGTTAGGTTAGGTTAGGTTAGGTTAGGTTAGGTTAGGTTAGGTTAGGTTAGGTTAGGTTAGGTTAGGTTAGGTTAGGTTAGGTTAGGTTAGGTTAGGTTAGGTTAGGTTAGGTTAGGTTAGGTTAGGTTAGGTTAGGTTAGGTTAGGTTAGGTTAGGTTAGGTTAGGTTAGGTTAGGTTAGGTTAGGTTAGGTTAGGTTAGGTTAGGTTAGGTTAGGTTAGGTTAGGTTAGGTTAGGTTAGGTTAGGTTAGGTTAGGTTAGGTTAGGTTAGGTTAGGTTAGGTTAGGTTAGGTTAGGTTAGGTTAGGTTAGGTTAGGTTAGGTTAGGTTAGGTTAGGTTAGGTTAGGTTAGGTTAGGTTAGGTTAGGTTAGGTTAGGTTAGGTTAGGTTAGGTTAGGTTAGGTTAGGTTAGGTTAGGTTAGGTTAGGTTAGGTTAGGTTAGGTTAGGTTAGGTTAGGTTAGGTTAGGTTAGGTTAGGTTAGGTTAGGTTAGGTTAGGTTAGGTTAGGTTAGGTTAGGTTAGGTTAGGTTAGGTTAGGTTAGGTTAGGTTAGGTTAGGTTAGGTTAGGTTAGGTTAGGTTAGGTTAGGTTAGGTTAGGTTAGGTTAGGTTAGGTTAGGTTAGGTTAGGTTAGGTTAGGTTAGGTTAGGTTAGGTTAGGTTAGGTTAGGTTAGGTTAGGTTAGGTTAGGTTAGGTTAGGTTAGGTTAGGTTAGGTTAGGTTAGGTTAGGTTAGGTTAGGTTAGGTTAGGTTAGGTTAGGTTAGGTTAGGTTAGGTTAGGTTAGGTTAGGTTAGGTTAGGTTAGGTTAGGTTAGGTTAGGTTAGGTTAGGTTAGGTTAGGTTAGGTTAGGTTAGGTTAGGTTAGGTTAGGTTAGGTTAGGTTAGGTTAGGTTAGGTTAGGTTAGGTTAGGTTAGGTTAGGTTAGGTTAGGTTAGGTTAGGTTAGGTTAGGTTAGGTTAGGTTAGGTTAGGTTAGGTTAGGTTAGGTTAGGTTAGGTTAGGTTAGGTTAGGTTAGGTTAGGTTAGGTTAGGTTAGGTTAGGTTAGGTTAGGTTAGGTTAGGTTAGGTTAGGTTAGGTTAGGTTAGGTTAGGTTAGGTTAGGTTAGGTTAGGTTAGGTTAGGTTAGGTTAGGTTAGGTTAGGTTAGGTTAGGTTAGGTTAGGTTAGGTTAGGTTAGGTTAGGTTAGGTTAGGTTAGGTTAGGTTAGGTTAGGTTAGGTTAGGTTAGGTTAGGTTAGGTTAGGTTAGGTTAGGTTAGGTTAGGTTAGGTTAGGTTAGGTTAGGTTAGGTTAGGTTAGGTTAGGTTAGGTTAGGTTAGGTTAGGTTAGGTTAGGTTAGGTTAGGTTAGGTTAGGTTAGGTTAGGTTAGGTTAGGTTAGGTTAGGTTAGGTTAGGTTAGGTTAGGTTAGGTTAGGTTAGGTTAGGTTAGGTTAGGTTAGGTTAGGTTAGGTTAGGTTAGGTTAGGTTAGGTTAGGTTAGGTTAGGTTAGGTTAGGTTAGGTTAGGTTAGGTTAGGTTAGGTTAGGTTAGGTTAGGTTAGGTTAGGTTAGGTTAGGTTAGGTTAGGTTAGGTTAGGTTAGGTTAGGTTAGGTTAGGTTAGGTTAGGTTAGGTTAGGTTAGGTTAGGTTAGGTTAGGTTAGGTTAGGTTAGGTTAGGTTAGGTTAGGTTAGGTTAGGTTAGGTTAGGTTAGGTTAGGTTAGGTTAGGTTAGGTTAGGTTAGGTTAGGTTAGGTTAGGTTAGGTTAGGTTAGGTTAGGTTAGGTTAGGTTAGGTTAGGTTAGGTTAGGTTAGGTTAGGTTAGGTTAGGTTAGGTTAGGTTAGGTTAGGTTAGGTTAGGTTAGGTTAGGTTAGGTTAGGTTAGGTTAGGTTAGGTTAGGTTAGGTTAGGTTAGGTTAGGTTAGGTTAGGTTAGGTTAGGTTAGGTTAGGTTAGGTTAGGTTAGGTTAGGTTAGGTTAGGTTAGGTTAGGTTAGGTTAGGTTAGGTTAGGTTAGGTTAGGTTAGGTTAGGTTAGGTTAGGTTAGGTTAGGTTAGGTTAGGTTAGGTTAGGTTAGGTTAGGTTAGGTTAGGTTAGGTTAGGTTAGGTTAGGTTAGGTTAGGTTAGGTTAGGTTAGGTTAGGTTAGGTTAGGTTAGGTTAGGTTAGGTTAGGTTAGGTTAGGTTAGGTTAGGTTAGGTTAGGTTAGGTTAGGTTAGGTTAGGTTAGGTTAGGTTAGGTTAGGTTAGGTTAGGTTAGGTTAGGTTAGGTTAGGTTAGGTTAGGTTAGGTTAGGTTAGGTTAGGTTAGGTTAGGTTAGGTTAGGTTAGGTTAGGTTAGGTTAGGTTAGGTTAGGTTAGGTTAGGTTAGGTTAGGTTAGGTTAGGTTAGGTTAGGTTAGGTTAGGTTAGGTTAGGTTAGGTTAGGTTAGGTTAGGTTAGGTTAGGTTAGGTTAGGTTAGGTTAGGTTAGGTTAGGTTAGGTTAGGTTAGGTTAGGTTAGGTTAGGTTAGGTTAGGTTAGGTTAGGTTAGGTTAGGTTAGGTTAGGTTAGGTTAGGTTAGGTTAGGTTAGGTTAGGTTAGGTTAGGTTAGGTTAGGTTAGGTTAGGTTAGGTTAGGTTAGGTTAGGTTAGGTTAGGTTAGGTTAGGTTAGGTTAGGTTAGGTTAGGTTAGGTTAGGTTAGGTTAGGTTAGGTTAGGTTAGGTTAGGTTAGGTTAGGTTAGGTTAGGTTAGGTTAGGTTAGGTTAGGTTAGGTTAGGTTAGGTTAGGTTAGGTTAGGTTAGGTTAGGTTAGGTTAGGTTAGGTTAGGTTAGGTTAGGTTAGGTTAGGTTAGGTTAGGTTAGGTTAGGTTAGGTTAGGTTAGGTTAGGTTAGGTTAGGTTAGGTTAGGTTAGGTTAGGTTAGGTTAGGTTAGGTTAGGTTAGGTTAGGTTAGGTTAGGTTAGGTTAGGTTAGGTTAGGTTAGGTTAGGTTAGGTTAGGTTAGGTTAGGTTAGGTTAGGTTAGGTTAGGTTAGGTTAGGTTAGGTTAGGTTAGGTTAGGTTAGGTTAGGTTAGGTTAGGTTAGGTTAGGTTAGGTTAGGTTAGGTTAGGTTAGGTTAGGTTAGGTTAGGTTAGGTTAGGTTAGGTTAGGTTAGGTTAGGTTAGGTTAGGTTAGGTTAGGTTAGGTTAGGTTAGGTTAGGTTAGGTTAGGTTAGGTTAGGTTAGGTTAGGTTAGGTTAGGTTAGGTTAGGTTAGGTTAGGTTAGGTTAGGTTAGGTTAGGTTAGGTTAGGTTAGGTTAGGTTAGGTTAGGTTAGGTTAGGTTAGGTTAGGTTAGGTTAGGTTAGGTTAGGTTAGGTTAGGTTAGGTTAGGTTAGGTTAGGTTAGGTTAGGTTAGGTTAGGTTAGGTTAGGTTAGGTTAGGTTAGGTTAGGTTAGGTTAGGTTAGGTTAGGTTAGGTTAGGTTAGGTTAGGTTAGGTTAGGTTAGGTTAGGTTAGGTTAGGTTAGGTTAGGTTAGGTTAGGTTAGGTTAGGTTAGGTTAGGTTAGGTTAGGTTAGGTTAGGTTAGGTTAGGTTAGGTTAGGTTAGGTTAGGTTAGGTTAGGTTAGGTTAGGTTAGGTTAGGTTAGGTTAGGTTAGGTTAGGTTAGGTTAGGTTAGGTTAGGTTAGGTTAGGTTAGGTTAGGTTAGGTTAGGTTAGGTTAGGTTAGGTTAGGTTAGGTTAGGTTAGGTTAGGTTAGGTTAGGTTAGGTTAGGTTAGGTTAGGTTAGGTTAGGTTAGGTTAGGTTAGGTTAGGTTAGGTTAGGTTAGGTTAGGTTAGGTTAGGTTAGGTTAGGTTAGGTTAGGTTAGGTTAGGTTAGGTTAGGTTAGGTTAGGTTAGGTTAGGTTAGGTTAGGTTAGGTTAGGTTAGGTTAGGTTAGGTTAGGTTAGGTTAGGTTAGGTTAGGTTAGGTTAGGTTAGGTTAGGTTAGGTTAGGTTAGGTTAGGTTAGGTTAGGTTAGGTTAGGTTAGGTTAGGTTAGGTTAGGTTAGGTTAGGTTAGGTTAGGTTAGGTTAGGTTAGGTTAGGTTAGGTTAGGTTAGGTTAGGTTAGGTTAGGTTAGGTTAGGTTAGGTTAGGTTAGGTTAGGTTAGGTTAGGTTAGGTTAGGTTAGGTTAGGTTAGGTTAGGTTAGGTTAGGTTAGGTTAGGTTAGGTTAGGTTAGGTTAGGTTAGGTTAGGTTAGGTTAGGTTAGGTTAGGTTAGGTTAGGTTAGGTTAGGTTAGGTTAGGTTAGGTTAGGTTAGGTTAGGTTAGGTTAGGTTAGGTTAGGTTAGGTTAGGTTAGGTTAGGTTAGGTTAGGTTAGGTTAGGTTAGGTTAGGTTAGGTTAGGTTAGGTTAGGTTAGGTTAGGTTAGGTTAGGTTAGGTTAGGTTAGGTTAGGTTAGGTTAGGTTAGGTTAGGTTAGGTTAGGTTAGGTTAGGTTAGGTTAGGTTAGGTTAGGTTAGGTTAGGTTAGGTTAGGTTAGGTTAGGTTAGGTTAGGTTAGGTTAGGTTAGGTTAGGTTAGGTTAGGTTAGGTTAGGTTAGGTTAGGTTAGGTTAGGTTAGGTTAGGTTAGGTTAGGTTAGGTTAGGTTAGGTTAGGTTAGGTTAGGTTAGGTTAGGTTAGGTTAGGTTAGGTTAGGTTAGGTTAGGTTAGGTTAGGTTAGGTTAGGTTAGGTTAGGTTAGGTTAGGTTAGGTTAGGTTAGGTTAGGTTAGGTTAGGTTAGGTTAGGTTAGGTTAGGTTAGGTTAGGTTAGGTTAGGTTAGGTTAGGTTAGGTTAGGTTAGGTTAGGTTAGGTTAGGTTAGGTTAGGTTAGGTTAGGTTAGGTTAGGTTAGGTTAGGTTAGGTTAGGTTAGGTTAGGTTAGGTTAGGTTAGGTTAGGTTAGGTTAGGTTAGGTTAGGTTAGGTTAGGTTAGGTTAGGTTAGGTTAGGTTAGGTTAGGTTAGGTTAGGTTAGGTTAGGTTAGGTTAGGTTAGGTTAGGTTAGGTTAGGTTAGGTTAGGTTAGGTTAGGTTAGGTTAGGTTAGGTTAGGTTAGGTTAGGTTAGGTTAGGTTAGGTTAGGTTAGGTTAGGTTAGGTTAGGTTAGGTTAGGTTAGGTTAGGTTAGGTTAGGTTAGGTTAGGTTAGGTTAGGTTAGGTTAGGTTAGGTTAGGTTAGGTTAGGTTAGGTTAGGTTAGGTTAGGTTAGGTTAGGTTAGGTTAGGTTAGGTTAGGTTAGGTTAGGTTAGGTTAGGTTAGGTTAGGTTAGGTTAGGTTAGGTTAGGTTAGGTTAGGTTAGGTTAGGTTAGGTTAGGTTAGGTTAGGTTAGGTTAGGTTAGGTTAGGTTAGGTTAGGTTAGGTTAGGTTAGGTTAGGTTAGGTTAGGTTAGGTTAGGTTAGGTTAGGTTAGGTTAGGTTAGGTTAGGTTAGGTTAGGTTAGGTTAGGTTAGGTTAGGTTAGGTTAGGTTAGGTTAGGTTAGGTTAGGTTAGGTTAGGTTAGGTTAGGTTAGGTTAGGTTAGGTTAGGTTAGGTTAGGTTAGGTTAGGTTAGGTTAGGTTAGGTTAGGTTAGGTTAGGTTAGGTTAGGTTAGGTTAGGTTAGGTTAGGTTAGGTTAGGTTAGGTTAGGTTAGGTTAGGTTAGGTTAGGTTAGGTTAGGTTAGGTTAGGTTAGGTTAGGTTAGGTTAGGTTAGGTTAGGTTAGGTTAGGTTAGGTTAGGTTAGGTTAGGTTAGGTTAGGTTAGGTTAGGTTAGGTTAGGTTAGGTTAGGTTAGGTTAGGTTAGGTTAGGTTAGGTTAGGTTAGGTTAGGTTAGGTTAGGTTAGGTTAGGTTAGGTTAGGTTAGGTTAGGTTAGGTTAGGTTAGGTTAGGTTAGGTTAGGTTAGGTTAGGTTAGGTTAGGTTAGGTTAGGTTAGGTTAGGTTAGGTTAGGTTAGGTTAGGTTAGGTTAGGTTAGGTTAGGTTAGGTTAGGTTAGGTTAGGTTAGGTTAGGTTAGGTTAGGTTAGGTTAGGTTAGGTTAGGTTAGGTTAGGTTAGGTTAGGTTAGGTTAGGTTAGGTTAGGTTAGGTTAGGTTAGGTTAGGTTAGGTTAGGTTAGGTTAGGTTAGGTTAGGTTAGGTTAGGTTAGGTTAGGTTAGGTTAGGTTAGGTTAGGTTAGGTTAGGTTAGGTTAGGTTAGGTTAGGTTAGGTTAGGTTAGGTTAGGTTAGGTTAGGTTAGGTTAGGTTAGGTTAGGTTAGGTTAGGTTAGGTTAGGTTAGGTTAGGTTAGGTTAGGTTAGGTTAGGTTAGGTTAGGTTAGGTTAGGTTAGGTTAGGTTAGGTTAGGTTAGGTTAGGTTAGGTTAGGTTAGGTTAGGTTAGGTTAGGTTAGGTTAGGTTAGGTTAGGTTAGGTTAGGTTAGGTTAGGTTAGGTTAGGTTAGGTTAGGTTAGGTTAGGTTAGGTTAGGTTAGGTTAGGTTAGGTTAGGTTAGGTTAGGTTAGGTTAGGTTAGGTTAGGTTAGGTTAGGTTAGGTTAGGTTAGGTTAGGTTAGGTTAGGTTAGGTTAGGTTAGGTTAGGTTAGGTTAGGTTAGGTTAGGTTAGGTTAGGTTAGGTTAGGTTAGGTTAGGTTAGGTTAGGTTAGGTTAGGTTAGGTTAGGTTAGGTTAGGTTAGGTTAGGTTAGGTTAGGTTAGGTTAGGTTAGGTTAGGTTAGGTTAGGTTAGGTTAGGTTAGGTTAGGTTAGGTTAGGTTAGGTTAGGTTAGGTTAGGTTAGGTTAGGTTAGGTTAGGTTAGGTTAGGTTAGGTTAGGTTAGGTTAGGTTAGGTTAGGTTAGGTTAGGTTAGGTTAGGTTAGGTTAGGTTAGGTTAGGTTAGGTTAGGTTAGGTTAGGTTAGGTTAGGTTAGGTTAGGTTAGGTTAGGTTAGGTTAGGTTAGGTTAGGTTAGGTTAGGTTAGGTTAGGTTAGGTTAGGTTAGGTTAGGTTAGGTTAGGTTAGGTTAGGTTAGGTTAGGTTAGGTTAGGTTAGGTTAGGTTAGGTTAGGTTAGGTTAGGTTAGGTTAGGTTAGGTTAGGTTAGGTTAGGTTAGGTTAGGTTAGGTTAGGTTAGGTTAGGTTAGGTTAGGTTAGGTTAGGTTAGGTTAGGTTAGGTTAGGTTAGGTTAGGTTAGGTTAGGTTAGGTTAGGTTAGGTTAGGTTAGGTTAGGTTAGGTTAGGTTAGGTTAGGTTAGGTTAGGTTAGGTTAGGTTAGGTTAGGTTAGGTTAGGTTAGGTTAGGTTAGGTTAGGTTAGGTTAGGTTAGGTTAGGTTAGGTTAGGTTAGGTTAGGTTAGGTTAGGTTAGGTTAGGTTAGGTTAGGTTAGGTTAGGTTAGGTTAGGTTAGGTTAGGTTAGGTTAGGTTAGGTTAGGTTAGGTTAGGTTAGGTTAGGTTAGGTTAGGTTAGGTTAGGTTAGGTTAGGTTAGGTTAGGTTAGGTTAGGTTAGGTTAGGTTAGGTTAGGTTAGGTTAGGTTAGGTTAGGTTAGGTTAGGTTAGGTTAGGTTAGGTTAGGTTAGGTTAGGTTAGGTTAGGTTAGGTTAGGTTAGGTTAGGTTAGGTTAGGTTAGGTTAGGTTAGGTTAGGTTAGGTTAGGTTAGGTTAGGTTAGGTTAGGTTAGGTTAGGTTAGGTTAGGTTAGGTTAGGTTAGGTTAGGTTAGGTTAGGTTAGGTTAGGTTAGGTTAGGTTAGGTTAGGTTAGGTTAGGTTAGGTTAGGTTAGGTTAGGTTAGGTTAGGTTAGGTTAGGTTAGGTTAGGTTAGGTTAGGTTAGGTTAGGTTAGGTTAGGTTAGGTTAGGTTAGGTTAGGTTAGGTTAGGTTAGGTTAGGTTAGGTTAGGTTAGGTTAGGTTAGGTTAGGTTAGGTTAGGTTAGGTTAGGTTAGGTTAGGTTAGGTTAGGTTAGGTTAGGTTAGGTTAGGTTAGGTTAGGTTAGGTTAGGTTAGGTTAGGTTAGGTTAGGTTAGGTTAGGTTAGGTTAGGTTAGGTTAGGTTAGGTTAGGTTAGGTTAGGTTAGGTTAGGTTAGGTTAGGTTAGGTTAGGTTAGGTTAGGTTAGGTTAGGTTAGGTTAGGTTAGGTTAGGTTAGGTTAGGTTAGGTTAGGTTAGGTTAGGTTAGGTTAGGTTAGGTTAGGTTAGGTTAGGTTAGGTTAGGTTAGGTTAGGTTAGGTTAGGTTAGGTTAGGTTAGGTTAGGTTAGGTTAGGTTAGGTTAGGTTAGGTTAGGTTAGGTTAGGTTAGGTTAGGTTAGGTATAGGTTAGGTTAGGTTAGGTTAGGTTAGGTTAGGTTAGGTTAGGTTAGGTTAGGTTAGGTTAGGTTAGGTTAGGTTAGGTTAGGTTAGGTTAGGTTAGGTTAGGTTAGGTTAGGTTAGGTTAGGTTAGGTTAGGTTAGGTTAGGTTAGGTTAGGTTAGGTTAGGTTAGGTTAGGTTAGGTTAGGTTAGGTTAGGTTAGGTTAGGTTAGGTTAGGTTAGGTTAGGTTAGGTTAGGTTAGGTTAGGTTAGGTTAGGTTAGGTTAGGTTAGGTTAGGTTAGGTTAGGTTAGGTTAGGTTAGGTTAGGTTAGGTTAGGTTAGGTTAGGTTAGGTTAGGTTAGGTTAGGTTAGGTTAGGTTAGGTTAGGTTAGGTTAGGTTAGGTTAGGTTAGGTTAGGTTAGGTTAGGTTAGGTTAGGTTAGGTTAGGTTAGGTTAGGTTAGGTTAGGTTAGGTTAGGTTAGGTTAGGTTAGGTTAGGTTAGGTTAGGTTAGGTTAGGTTAGGTTAGGTTAGGTTAGGTTAGGTTAGGTTAGGTTAGGTTAGGTTAGGTTAGGTTAGGTTAGGTTAGGTTAGGTTAGGTTAGGTTAGGTTAGGTTAGGTTAGGTTAGGTTAGGTTAGGTTAGGTTAGGTTAGGTTAGGTTAGGTTAGGTTAGGTTAGGTTAGGTTAGGTTAGGTTAGGTTAGGTTAGGTTAGGTTAGGTTAGGTTAGGTTAGGTTAGGTTAGGTTAGGTTAGGTTAGGTTAGGTTAGGTTAGGTTAGGTTAGGTTAGGTTAGGTTAGGTTAGGTTAGGTTAGGTTAGGTTAGGTTAGGTTAGGTTAGGTTAGGTTAGGTTAGGTTAGGTTAGGTTAGGTTAGGTTAGGTTAGGTTAGGTTAGGTTAGGTTAGGTTAGGTTAGGTTAGGTTAGGTTAGGTTAGGTTAGGTTAGGTTAGGTTAGGTTAGGTTAGGTTAGGTTAGGTTAGGTTAGGT